>VDFB02076297.1:346004-400209 GCA_007258455.2 Sequoia sempervirens
AGAAGTTTGCTGAAGAGATGAAAAAGGAATTTGAAATGTCTATGATTGGTGAGTTGTCTTTCTTTCTTGATCTTCAAATTGCTCAGCTAAATGATGGTATCTTTATTTCTCAAGAAAAGTATGTCAAGGAGATGTTGAAAAAATCTGGGATGGAAGATTGTAAACTAGTTAGTACTCCCATGGTTAGTAGTTATCATTTGAGAAAATATGTTGAGTCTCCCCTAATTGATCATAAGATATATATATCTATGATTGAAAGCATGTTGTATGTAATTTCTTACAGACCTGATATCATGCATGCAATATGTTTAGTTGTAAGATTTCAAGCTGATCTTTATGAAACTCATGTGAAGGTAGTCAAGAGAATCTTCAGATATTTGAAGAGTACTTTGGATTATAGATTATGGTGTCTAAAAGGTAATGAATTTGATATGAGTGATTACATTGATGTTGATTGGGATGGTTGTGTTGATGATAGGAGTACCAGTGATGGTGTTTTCTTTTTAGGAAGCATATTGGTTTCATGACATAGTAAGAAACAAGGTTCAATATCCTTATCCACTGCAAAAGCAGAGTATATTGCTGCATCATCTTGTCGTACTCAAGTATTGTGGATGAAGCAAACATTGAAGGATATCAAGATAAAGTTTGATGAGTGTATTTCTATTTTGTGTGATAATACAAGTGATATGAATATTTCCAAGAATCCAGTGATGTAGTCTAGAACCAAGCACATATCAATCAGGTATCACTTTCTGAGAGAGAAGGTTACAGATAAAGAAATCAAGATGGAGTATGTTCCTACAAAAGATCAGAATGCATAGATTTTCACAAAGGAACTTGTAAAGGATACATTCGAGTATCTCTAGTAGAAGTTAGGGGTAATTGCCCTTCCTTCTTGCTTTATGCATAGTTGGTGCATTTGTCCAGGGGGAGTAATTCAAGCTATATCTTTTTCTTGGATTAATGATGGCTACCTCTCAAGAGGAGTAGGTAGTGGCTGTTGTTGATAGGGGGAGCCTGTAAGTTGTTTCAAAATGGGGGAGAGAGTATGTTGTGTGTGCCTTAGGGGGAGATCTTGTGTCCTAAGGGGGAGAAATTGAAGGAGAGAGAATTGTGCACAAAAGGGGGAGAGAAAATTTCCCTTTGTCTTTGATCCCAAAGAGGGAGAATTGTACATGTCAAATTAGTCTTTCCATTGATGCCAAATGGGGAGATTGTTGCAGTTTGGTTGTCATTGATGTCAAAAGTATGTTTGATATTTTTGTGGCTTGATAAGTTTGGTTGCCAGTGTTTCCAAAAGTAAGTTGTATTCTGGTTGATTGGTTGCCAAAATATTTGAGAGATGCTTTACATTTCTCTGTTGGTGATGCTTTTCTCCTACAGTTTGGAAGATAGATTCATGTTGTGTCAAAGAATGTGTGGTCCAAGTTTCAGTTCATTTGAGTTTCAAGAAATGTGTTTTGGATGTGATAGTTTGAATACTATGTTAGTTTTGTGAAGATGCCCATAGAGGTGCAATTTTTGGATCTGTATTCCTCTGTGGTTTCAGATATGGTTGTGGTTCAAAATTTAAGTTCAACATTTTGTGAAGGTGTAATATCCAAAGTCTCATATCATTTGTCCTTCCACAAAAAAAGTTGTAAAGATAGTGTGCAAGACTATATTGTTTGATGGCTGGTTTGAATGTCTGTTGGTTTGTGCCAACTTGTTGCTACATGAAGTTGTGAAAGGGTTGTCTAAGAGTGTTCCTAAATATATTGTGATATTTTTTGCTACTTCACAAGGTGTTGTCTTGTTTCTTTGAAATAGGTTGTGGTCTGAAATGAAGGTGTTGCTAGGTTATGCTTTTTCTTGACCAACTAAGATATGTTGAAAGTGTGTGCCATGATTTGGAGTTTGTGTGGAGTCTATGAAGTGTTTGAAGATGTTGTATGGGTCATGTCGACTTATCTAGAAGAAACACAAGTAATGCTTAATCTTTCATGTGTACCTCCAATGTTGTGAAGGCCAACATACTTCATGTTTCATGTTTTCTTGCTTAATGTTGACTTAATTTGAATTTGTGAAGAATGCATATGTTGTTCATTGAAGACTGATGTTGTGAAGAGTGGTTAGGGCTAGGTTAAGTGTGTGTTGGGATCTGCAAGGTGTGTTCATATTCTTGGTGTTGCATGTAGTCTTCTTGAGTTCGCCCTTTTATATATTTCATGGTGTTGCCTGATCTTTGGCCAACTTGTAAATGTAATATTCTTGTTGTTATTAATTGACATGTAATGTTATCGATTGACATGTAACGTTATCAATGTAATATAATGTATAAATTGTAAACCTAGTTGATCTAGGTGGTGTGGTTGATTCGAATGTGGATGTGTAATGCATTATGATGTTTATGTAAGCAGTCGAAAGAGAAAGAGCAACAATGGAAGATTCTGTTTGAATTTAATTTGATCATATCTTAGAGATAGAAGGGAAGTGAAGAGTGAGTCTAACTATTTGTTGGAGGCAGTGAGCCAAATGCAAAATTTCTTGAAGGCTAAAAGAAGTGAGCCAGTAAGCTAGAAAGAAGACATTTGAAGAAGTTGTAGAAGTTGTCAAAGCAGAATTTCAATCATCAATAGAGAATGGAAAAGACATAATTGCAATCATCAAAAGGATTGAGATTCATTGCCAGATTCAGATAGTAGAAAGACTGTCATACTATAATCTTTTCTGAGTTTGTTCTCAGTTCAGGGAGTAGTTTCTTTCTTGGGTTGTAGCCCTAAAAAAAAGTTTGTAGGGAGTTGTTTCTTCCTTGGGAGTGACCCTAAAACCTTTCTATAGGGAGTAGTAGCTTCCTTGGGCTGTATCCTTAAAAAAAAGTTGCAACTATTGTTCATTTGTGAGGTTGGATTAGGATAGTAGCTCCTAGTAGCATTTATCACCGTGGGTTTTCCATTGTGTGGTTTTCCACATACATCTAGTGTTGTGGTGTTGTGCTTAAGGTTACTATGGATTCTTTGAAGAGAACTCAAATGACCCTTCAAGAATAAAAAACTCAGGTTGATGAGATTTGTTTGGAGTTGAGATTGGCACATTCTTCGTCATCTACAACAGAAACTCAGTCATCTATGGAAACCACATCCAATGAACGACAATCCTATACAAAGAATGTGAAGAATAGACAAAGAGATGAAGAATTTGAGGGACCCTATTATGAATTCTTAAGGATTGAAGAGACATGTACACATGAAGATATAAATTTCATCCATGAGGCAACAATTATGAAAAATGATACACTTTATTTTTAGTTGGACACATCCACTAGATCAACACTTGATATAGAGCATAAAACAATAAAGAAAGAAGTGCTTGGGACCTTGAAGACACTACAGAAAGACATGAGGTAGGTCTGATTTTTTATTTTTTAGAAGCAGTCTGTTACCTTTATATATTCATGAGGTGGCAACCATAACGGATGAGGATGATAGTAGTAAGAATCCTTACCTTTTTGATACTCAAGATTCAATGGCTAAGCATGAGGTAATGGTTGTAGATACAAACTATAAACAACCTAGTTTTGTACATCATAGCATAGAGGATGTAGTAAGGACTCAAAACAAGTGTGAGGGATGGCTAATAAGGGACAAGGAAGCCAAGTTGCTAATTACTTAAGAAAAAAAACAACTACAAAATACCAAGGAACAATTCAGTCACATGGATCATGAGGGGTAGCAATGAGATACACTTCTTTGTCAATCTCTTATACTTCCATGGGAAGAAGCTATGATGGTTGAACTTCTTATGATGGTAGAAAATGAAGACCAATTGGAGTTACATGGAATTGCTGAGAGGTATAATTTTGAAAGAAAATCATAAAATTTATTTTGTGCAAATGATTTTAATTATAGGGTTCATGAAACACATCATTTGAAGAGCCAATTAAAGGCTCAAGTCAGGGTTAAGGAAGATGAAGTTGTGCATATATTTTATGGACCAACAAAGAATGGTTGTTATGCATATGTAGAGAAGAACATTTGTGATTCAAATTTGGTTAAGAGTTTAACCCTTCTTGGAGAGCTCAATGAACCTACTTGTGTTTGACACCATGCTATAATGATGATGATCCTTTGGGTGAGCACAATGTTGTCCTGGCTTCAAAACTTGAAGGAGATTTCCTGGATGAATCTGATTTGGATTTGTATGCTCATGGGGATGTTGAGTTTTAGCTCTAGAGACTATATTCTAAGACATGAAAATGATTATGAGAGTAGAAATTTTTTACACCTAATCTACTGGTTTTCAACTCACTCCTTTACGATTGGTGGCTATTCTATATCATTGATTATGTAGTTTTTAGACTATACATTGATGTTTGTAGCTATTAGAATGGATTGGTGTGCATGGGATTATCACTAAAACGTTGGGAGATTGCATGATGAGGAGATCTTATCATCTAATGACAACATAAGCATTCTTGGCATGATCATAGGTATAATTTTCAATTTTCACAATGTTGTTTTGATTTGCACCAATAGCCTAGAGAAAATTTGCATGTTTGGTGATGCACATATGATAGACACATTTCAAATCCATGGGGGGTAATTCAGGTCTAGGAGGATAGTTTGCTATGGTGGCATGATGAAAGACACTTATCTATTCATTTTCAGTTGGTGTGATGGTGTAATTGTTGAACACACATAAGTTTTGAGAGGGGGGTGTATCAATACTTAATTAAATTATTTTCATTCATCAACAATTAACCATAGAAAACATGATAAGCATAAGAACACACAATCATGCAACCATAACACCAAATTTACATGGAAAAAACTATAAGGGAAAAACCACAGTGAGCAAGCTGCTTGGATCTACTATCCAAATCTAACCTCACAAATAAAAATAGATTTTACAACATGTTTTATGGTCTTCAACCAAAGGAAGCTCACAACTCCCTGCAACATACAACATTTACAAAAGAGATAGATCTTCAACACTTCTATTACCTCCAACTCACTGCTTTTGGTAAACTCACAAATACATTTGCTTCAACAAGCTTGCTGCCTAAGACTCACTATCTTCAATACACATTCTCATTTACATTCACACATTCTTCTTTGCAGTTTCACATACACTCATTGTTGAACTCTTAGAATTGATCTTTACCGTATTTCATTATCAAGAGATATTTTGTGGATTCTTGTTTGCACATTGTCTTCTCAAAACATTCACAACACATTCACACACATTTTTTGAAAAGCTTTGATCTTCTATTTGTATCCTTTGCAAGCTTCAAAAGGTTTCTTCTTGTTGGCTACAAACATAAAATATGAGATATACAATGGCCACAACAATTCAGCTCCAAGAAAATTTGTAGTAGAAGGAAATCTCATGCATTTCAAGATGAAAGATATTCAATACCTATTTTCCAGAGAAAACATCTCCCAAATTGGCACACACATCCAAACACTAGGTGCATGAAACACATGTCAAGTTATCCCAACAAGCATGTAAATGTCATGCATCAACTCCAGACCAAAGGCAGTACTAGAGAGAGAAAGTAACTTTGTGTGGATCTCTCCAACATAATGATATGGCTTGTAAAAAACACTTCTCTGCACTCCTTTTGTTATTTGATATCATTTTCTCTAGTGAAAACACTTCATACCCAAGAACATTGATTCCAGGCATACAGTTGTACAGGGGAGGATCACATACTAGCTTGTGGATCATTCAAAGAACACAATGAGACTCCACCATGCATCCTATAACCTCTTTACACAAATTTGGACAAGTACTTGCTGACGCAGGTCATTTGAACACCAATAGACCAACCTACTAGGTTTCTAGAACATAGACAACACACTGTCATCTACATAAACACTAGTGGTGCACCAAATCATGTGAAAATTGAATTAAGCAGACACACAACCTACATGAGCATAAATCCAAAACCACAAGGCAAAAAAATATGATGCGGTGAAGTGTGGAGACATTCAATTCTTCCTTAGTCAACACTCTCAGGAACCTAATTGTTGATGTGCTTCTTATGCACTTCTCAACACAGGTAATGCATAGGTGCATCACCTCTATTGAAAGGTAGAAATTTGCAAGCAAATCACCAATCGTTACCCCAAGGTCTCTCTGGTGTCAGGTCATGACGTGCATGGAATTTCTCAGTTGGTGTTTGATGTTATTTTGCTGGTAATCATAGGGCGGCTTATGGAGTTTGGCTGGATATGAGATGAATCTTAAAATGGAGTTCCTAAGATGGGAAGTTAGAGTGCAATTGGTTGCAGGTTCGAACAACAATCATAAACTCATACTTTATCTTAAGATTTGGATTTACAATGTGCAATGAACCTTAGCATAGGTCACTTATTAAAAAAAAAAGGAAAAAAGGGGCAGGGAAGAGAAGAGGTTCCTAGACCTGAAACTAGCAATGGAAAGTGATCATGGAGGGTTCTATTGTGGACAACTTCCTTAAAATAGAATTTCACTTAACCCACTCACAGTATCATGAAACTCGTGCAAGCTTCTAAGGACTACAAATATTCAACTATTCATTCACCATAAACATGCATGAATAAAAGATAGAAGTTTGGAGCAGCTTTCAGTTCATGCCTAGGCTAACTTTACACAACTATTCACCATCAGTAAATAGAAAAAATTATGGACAAGAAAGGCATCGAAACAACAAAAATATTCACAACCATTGAACAACATTAACTAATCTATCAAAGTAATCTAAAACCATGAAGAACAACAAAGTAAGTCTATTTAGATCAACTAACTATGGGAGATGAACCATGTAACATGCAAAGAAACTCAAGAGTCCACCAAAAGCCAATGAACTTATATTAAAATTTCTGTAGCATGCCTTTACAACAACTCAACTCCCTTTTGAAAATGAGAGGAGACCCCCTATTTATAGTGTTCAAAAGGCAGAATGAATGGCCAAGATTGATTTGCATTGTGTGGCCAAGATTCACTACAAACTAGGGTTTCACCTACCCCCAAATATATTACAATTTAAAATTGCATCTTTGTCCTCTTCCCTATTTTTTCCTCTTGTGGCAACACTATAGCACTTTGTCTTCTAACTGATTTACTTTGTTGTAGCTATTATGTGAGGAACTTGTCATCAATGATTGGGTTTCCTTCCTGCTTCTTCAAAGTGGCATACTCCATAAGGTTGCTAATTAATGCTTGGAGTTTATCGACCTCCATTATGTTAGATTGAAGCACTTGGTAGTTCCACTGCTTAGATCGGTCTATGAGTGTATCCCAATCTCCATCATACTTAGCAGTGTTGTCCTTGACCTGCTCAGATTGGGAAAAAGCTCGAGCAACAAAACTCATGAAATTCATGGTGAGCTCGCTTGACATTCCATCTTCCATCTTCTGGAAGTAAGGCTTTATCTTTTTTGGATCAATCTAGAAGGCAGGCATGCCATAACCTATCATTAACTTCAAATACTGAACACAATCAGTCCTAACATCCTTTTCCCAATCAATGTCAGGCTCCACCTTGTGGAGCACTTGTTCCAGTATTTCCTTTATGTGGTCGAAGTCCATCTTCCACATTTTAACCAGCCAATGATTGTCCTCCGCAAATGCAAGCTCCCTTTCCCATGTTTTTTGAGGCAGCTTGAGGATGGCCTCGATCTTAGGATAAGTGGGCCCATATATCCATGGGAAGTTAGTGCAAAACTTCCTCGTGCCTTCTAGGTGTATTTGGACTTCCAAGAACCTATTTTTTGTCCTGACAACACGATTGATGCCCATGTTCCCAGCATATAGGACTTGTCGAAACCAATCCTCCATGGTTTTAGTCCAGTTCTTCCTTTTCTCAAGCTTGTCAATTTTCTCTTTGGACAACAGTTGTGGTGGAGCTGAGGATGTCATAGGCAACTCTTTCGTGGATGACCATTGCTGGATATAGGTTGTCAAATCAACCACTTGTGCCTTAAGTTCTTCCTTGGAAATCTTATCCTTATGTATCAAATGCACCACTGTGGTAACAGACTCCTGGAGGTGATCTATTTTTTTCTCTATGGAATTTGTCCCCAGGTTGATGGTGGAGACATTGTAGCTTATTCCTTCTTCTCCCCCCACCGGTGTGGCCACTTGCATGGTTCTAGATCTAGAGGAATCCATTGTCAGCTTGGATCTAATTTTAAGCTTCTTTTCTTTCTTGGTGTTGATCTGAGCTTGGGCCATGATGGCTTCCAATATTTCTTTTGGATCTTTAGAGGTAGGGGTCCTCTTTTCTAGTTGCTTTTCCAGCCACTCAGGCATCTGAGATCCTTCCTTGGGTGATTCATGATCACCTTCCTCTTTGCTCGTCCTGACTTTAATCTCTTTATCACCTGAAGCTTCTTGCTCCATTCTCGTGTCTTCTCCTTCTTCTTCATCAGAGTCTCGAATGAACATTGTGTCTTTGATTGGGGACTTGGTGGGTGTGCACTTCTTGGGGCTGATCTCTTTTTTGTAGGTATTCTCCTCTTCTTTAGTCTCATGCTCATATTCCTTAGGATATTCCTCTCCATGAGACTCCATCTCAGGCTTACCCATTTCAGACTCTTCCTCGGGTTTATCTTCCTCGTGTCGAGGTGGCGCATCTTGCTCTTTCTTTTCTTGTCTTTCTTGTTTTTCTGAGAGGGACATTTCTTCATCAGGCTTGGAGCTTTCTCCCTATTCTCCAGTTGGAGGCTCAAAATCTTCCTCCATTTTATCACTTGGCTCTGTTTCTTCTTCAGAAGGTGGCTTTTCTACTTCTTCTCCAACATCCTTCAATTGTTGAGCCAACTCTTCCTCGAGGTCCGCATCAAAAGTATCCACAATGTAATTAGTGCTAGCATCTTCTTCTTCATCACTCTCAGAAGACTCTGTTTCTTCTCCTTCATGGACCACCTTATCAATTTGCAAGTGTTGGTGCTCTGTGTTCATGGTAATCGTCCGCTTCCTCCTCCAATACCCTTGTTGTTTCCTTTTCTTGCCTCTCTAACTCCTCAGATATTTTCATTGTGGCTTTCATCTATGGTGGTTCAGTCGAAGGAGTTGAGGTAGGAATGTTGGCTAGAACCTACACTAGAGCAGCTTGGATGGCCAGATTCATCAAGACCTCAGAAAGCTCGGTGGGAACGTTCTGCATGTGCCGCGAGAAGGCCTCTGGAAGTGAGAGTGTGGGTATTGGCCTTGTTGTTGTCACCAATGAAAGAGATGTGGTTGGGGACATGGAAGCAAAAGAGAGTGGAGAGGTGGTGGCATAAGAAGAGTCGATTGTTACAACCAACCCAGTAGGTGAAGAAGAAGCAAGGTGGATTGAGATATCCACCGCAGGCGGGGAAGTAGCTACCATGGCCTGAGAAGGAGGTAGAGGGGAAGCAGTAGCGGAGGCAACAGGTGGAGATTTTGGTTGCTCAACCTCAATTTCCTCCCTCTCATGGAGCGAATCTTCTTGAATAGTAGGCATTTTTGTGAAACTGCTTGATCTTTTGTGTTTCTAGGAAGGTTCACCTTCTGAATCCTTTCTAGCGTACACCTTGGGATTGGGTTGTTGCTCATCAGTCTCTTTTCTTTTTCTTGACCTGGTAATTGGAGGGGATCTCAAAGTTTCTCCTGATGGGGCAACAACTGTCCCACTGTCTGTTAGACTCATTGGCTCACTCTCAAACCGCTCATAGGTCAAAATGACCCCTTGTTGCTTCAACTGGGCAACTCGCCCATCAATCCATTCTTTTGTTCGAGCCTCGACGGGCTTGGTTAAAATGTTGAGGTCATCGACCTCCTGCTCATCCCAGTCAATCAATGGTAGTGAGAGATTGGCGACTGCATTGTACCAAGGATCCATGATTGTGCTTTCATCCTCCTCCACCTGATTCAATACATGGAATAGATTGACTCTTTTTACAAAATATGTAGTCATCCACATATAGTGCCTCATGTGCACCTCATTATTATCCTTGTAGTTAGCCCAAATTTTTTTGACACTGTGTAGATGGGCGTACTCGAGTGCAAGTGCCTTCTTGACATGGTCGTAGGGATCCATCTGTGGTCAGGTAGTGTGGATTCTGAAATGGTAGTCTGAAGAGGTATGCAGTTTGTATAGCCCTTGGCCGAATGAAAGGGGAGTAGGAATCCTTGCCCTATGTTTGCTGCTAAAAAGGGCGTGCACATGTCGTAGCTGCCGAGATAGCTCTAATAGTATGATCCGGTCATTGGGATACCAGGGCAGCTTGTAGGGTCTTTCTGAAAAGCCTTCTACATGAATATATGTGAACTTCGGGTATTGAATAAATAGAAAGGAAAACTGTTTCAGAAATGCATTGGCATTGTGAGAGACTCTCCTCTTGAAGTCACCCCCGAGCAATCTGATGATATGACCTATGAAAGCGTCATTGACCCTGCAGTAATCCTTCTTAAAGTTTCTGAATTGTAATTGAGGGTATTTATCATAGACCTTCAGCTCCCTACCCGGTTCCTCATCCAAAGCTCCGAACAAACCTCTGTATTGTACATGTTCGGCCAGTGAATAGACCAGGTAGGATGTCATGTAAAAATTAGAGGTTTTGTTTACAGCCATGAATTGCTCGTGGAAGTGGTCACTGATTATCTCACCCTAGTAGAACTTGGTTTCTCCACTAAGAATCTCTTCGATGAAGTATAGCATCCATTCTTGGAAGTAGGCCACAGTTGGAAGGCCCATTACTCTGCTTAATAGGGTCACTAAATCATGGTAGTCTTCATAAAAGTCGTTGCAAAAGAGCTCCCGGGGAACCTTTGCAGCACTGCCCCTCTTTTCCTTTAGCCAGTACGGATTAATAACCCTTTTATATTTAAGGGGATCTTCGTCCCACATAGCTTTTCCATCACTTATGGTCGACAACTCCATCTCCCCGAAGGTAGGGATATGGAAAGTATTTGTTATTACCTTATCAAACATGTCGGCCATAACATTTCCATCCCTGTCCAGTATAGTTCTGGTTTCCTCTTGATAGGATTCCCTGCAAGCCATCACCAATTTAGGGGCAATGAGGGTAGGAGGGAAGCCCACAACCTTAGCTATTCCACTGCCTCTGATGTTTCACGCATTCTCTATTTTGGGGCTGATTCAGACTCTCTGCTTGAATTCGTCAATGTCTATATGTCTGATATTGGTGTTGGTGACCTCCTTTCAGGTTGAGGCGACTTTGGATTTTAGGGGTTCCCCTTGGAACTGATATTTCATCTGGTCCTTATCTTCTTTTCCACGGGGTGTTTTTCTTGTTTTCTTTCCTTTTTCCTTCTCTACGGCTGCCCTCTAAGGTCCTGCACCTGATTCCATAAATCCTGCGGGCAAAAGGGAGGTGAGCATATTCGAACACGAAAATACAGAAACGTTAGTCAAATCCCTGCAAATAGAGTTAGATTGGATAAATCAGTAGTTGAGGAATCTAACATATAATCCAGATTAACATTAGCAATTCACAGGAGGGAGTTTGGATGATTCGGGCCCTATGGATCAGACTTCCCTAGCCGGATAGCCATTTTAGTAGTGCTGCAAGAGGGATGGAAATTAAGGCACGGCCGCCCGCCTATCCAAACCTGCCTTCAGATTTGGCCACTTTGAGGAATCCATCAAGGGGAGTGGCCTATTTTAATCATGTGGGTCAAAATCAATTTGCTGATTAGAGGGAATTTAGATCACCTTTTGAGCACTCAAAACCGAGAGGAGGGTTGGCCATTTGAGGTTTGCCATTTGGAATGGCTTTGGTGAGATGACATTCTAGGAGCGGAGTTCCATCGAGTGGGACCCGCAGGTCCAGATGGTGGCCAATATCTCACTTCATAGCTTAGGAAATTTGGGCCAGATGGGTCGAAAAAGACGTTAGGAGGTTGTTGTTTGGGAATGGCGAACGCCAGGCGGAGCTCCGACGGGAGCCACTTGAGGAATCGGGCCAGACTAAGGGCCTGGCCTTCGTGTTTTCTTTTTTTTTGCTTAAATCTTATCGACAAATGGAAGGTCGGGCTCCCACAGTGGTGCAGGAGCACCCAAGCTCTTCAAGGAACTCTTCAGGAGATAGAAGAATGCAGGGGTCTTGAAGACTTATCAATCACCTCAAAGCATCAATTATGATATCTTGGAGCCTATAATGGCCTTTGGAATGGGTGAACACATTAAAGAGGTCAAAAGTCCTAAGGGTCCTAATAAGGATCCTAGGACCAAATTGCAATATAAAGGGAACAATCATGTTCTAGGAGATTAGGTAGGTTTATAATGCTTTAATGGTGTTAAATAAGGTTGAAAAATAATAATGTAATGGTTTTTAATGTTTCTAGTTAGTGGGAAATAATAAAATGTAAGTTTGGAAATTCAAATATTTGAATTCCAATTTGGGCGGGTAACTAGCTTTTATGAGTTTTAATCACTTTTATGCAACTTAATCAATCCCAAACGGTTGGATCAGTTGGGGAAAGGATATACACAGCCAAAATAATCATTTGTACGGAGGTTGGACGTTTGGAGCAAGCATTGTACGGACTGTTTTCTTGAAATAGTGAAAAACACAGTTTTTGGCACTTTTATGGTGTTCTTTTGTTAAATACTTGATCTCTATTGAATCTATGTCTAGTAGGATGCTTTAGGAGTTTGTGTTTACATATTTTAACACCATTGAAGGCTCTGAAAGCAGTGATAATTAATTTCTTTGCATTTTATATTGACTGTCCTAAAAAAGAACACAAAATTTACACTAGTTTGAGGGTTTCTCATGGATAAATGATCCATTTCGTGGGATTTTATGACTGTATCTTATGAAATGGATCATATTTAAAATGTACCATACTGTACTAACAATATAATGTGTAGGAGAGATGAATACTATGGTGTACACCAAGATTTGACTGTAAAAAGTGCTTGAAGTTGGAGGCTAGGGTATAGCAGCAGAAGATCTGCCTTAATGAGGGGCATGTTTTTGAGTTGGGATAGACTAAATATGTTGTCCTAATGGTGTAGAGTCAATGAGCAAGTTCTGGAAGTGATTGGAAGGTTAGTTTTCAAGAAGCCCTACTTTTTGAGGCAAGTTAAGGAGGGTTTTGTGTTTGAGCATGTAGAGGTGTCATAGAGGCCTAAAAACTTGGAATCCTTGGTTTTGAGTCATTTTAAGGGACTGTTGAAAGTTTCATGGTCAGGGGTTGAGTTTAAAGAGGGGTTGCTTTGAAAAAGAGGGCTAATTAGGCCTAAATTGGAGGAAACAACAGATTTTTGATTGGTGTGCTCCAAAAAAAGTGCCATCAAGAATCTAGTATGTTATGTATCATCACAAACCACATCTAGTTCAATCATTAGTTTGGAGGTTCCTTTGGAAATTTTGAGTGCAAAGTCAAAAATCCTTCGCTAGAGGCCTAGTTGGGCTAGAAGCCTAGTTAAGGTGAAAAATTGGTTTTGTGTCTAAGTCAAAGGGTTGGGCTTTGAAATCATTCAAGACAAGTTTGTTTGAGTCTCTTAAGAGTTTTCCTAGGGTTTGGGTCCATAAGGAAGGCAAATAAGTCATTTGGTGCATTATTGAGGTTTGTCTCCACCAGCGTGCCTAAAGAAGGGTTGAGATTGCATCATTAAGTCCCTTGAAATCTTTGTGTTTGTTTCAAAGTCCCAAACCCTCTGCATCAGACAGTCGGGAGGACGAGGGAAACTTTCCCTTTTGCAATGGTCGGGACGGGACAGAGTCCCGATGACAGAAGTCTGTGGGGAATGACCCGTGGAAGGCTGGGCACTTGAAATTTTCACCATTTTTGCTTGACAGCCGCGAGTGAGTTGGGAGCCGGGGAGTGGAGGGAAGTTACTTGAAATCCATAGGAAACGACGCGGTCACTGTGGCAGCCCGTGGACGAAGGTCCGCTAGTTGGGAGTCAGATGGCGTTCGACATGGTCATTTGTGCAAGAGGTCAATCGGTGGACAAGTAATTGGGGTTTGAGGCATTGGAAAGCCAGGATCAGAATGTCATCTATAACCAGCAGACTACGAACACCACCCGGGGACGGAGTCCCGTGGGTGCGGACCTAGGCAGTGTGTTGAACTCCATTTTAGTTTGAAAGATTTACGTCATTTCAATAGCGATAGGGTGGAGTCTCCCTGTGATGGTGGGCTTGAGGGGTAGGTTCGTCGCTCGTAAGTTTGGTTTTGTTCAGAGGTTGGCAATGGCGATGACGAGGCTCGGGCCCGCAAAGCATGAATGCTCTGGCTGAAGAACGACACTGGGAAGACAAGGTTCCATGGGCGATTCTCAGTAGATTTCAAAGATTTTCAAAGTTTCTATCACATGGGTTTTGTGCGCTACATTTTTCTCTATCCAACCTATGTTTTCTTTGTCCTTTTAATTCATCATTTTACCAAATCAATGAAAAAAACATATGGGGTACGGGTGGAAAACTAACCTCAAGAACCCGATGAAGGAGGTACCTGTATCGATTATCAAGTACGCTGGATCGACGATGGCACTTGTCGGGCTCGAAGGCGGCACAGGGAGATGGCTTTCTGACTTGCTCTGATTCGCTCTATTTAAACTGACATGTGAAAATGACAGTTCAGAGTTGGCTATTTATAGATTTAATTGCATTTAATTCCCCCTAATTAATGCAGGTACGGTGACCATCAAGTTGGTGAGCTTCGATTTGAAAACATCTGTGGGAATACCAGGGTCCAACGGCTGGAATGTTGTTGACAGATAGCCATTTCGAAAGTTTGGTGGAAAACCACCATTGAAGAAGGGCCCGAGACCCGATGAGAAGAAAGTTGCTAGCGAACGACTATTAGAAACAACGAACAAGAGATGGAAACCTGGGAGGGGCGATCCGGCAGGTCGGGCCCGATGAACCCCATGGATGACATTTTAAAACATTAAGGCAAACAACAACTAGGGACTCGACAAGACCAAGGACTTAGAAAATTTGAGGGAGGTGAAACATAGTCGAGTCATGATGAACTTTTTGGGACTCAATGACCATTTTGAACACCGAACAGGGGGGCACGCAAAATGAGACGACAACAAAAGAAATTCAACAAGGCGAAGGAAAGAGAGGGTCCCCATTCTGAACAAGGCGTGTGTGCTGAGGGCACAACACTAACTTGTTCTTACTTTGTTAATACTTGAGAGAATTGTGGTAACACTTATGCATAGAAACTTAGAACATGCATACCTCATAGTTGTGTAGAGATATCCTTCGAACCACAAGACCATAAAAACATCTGTGGAGAAATGCAGAGCATTTGACATAGCTCCTATGGTGCAAGTATCTTTTCTTGATGGAGTCAATAGGAAAAGATGATGATGACCCCCTTGGAGTTTCTTGTGCACTTTCTCTAGAAGCAGGTGTATCTTGCTTTATTTGTTGATTTTGTTGATCATTATTATCTAGAGGAGGTCTATCATGATGATGAGAGGCATGCTATTCATTATGTGTAACTTGATCTTCTTGCTCCTCTTGTGAAGATTGTTATTTAGTGTTGTGCTGAGGAGACATATGTGGTTGTTCCACATTCTCAACATCTCTCACTTCCTCAAGAATTTAATAGGTAACCTCCTCGGTCTCCTTTTGTACTTTGTCTATGTCTTCCCTTTCCATGCTCATAAAGATATCCACTCTTTGTTTTGTCCTTAACTCTTGAGCTTTCTTTTGAGAAATTTTATCCTTTTCTTCCTATGAGATAGAGGATCCAACTTTGTCAACAGTTTGTTTCCTCAACTCTTCATCTACTTCAATAGCCTTTTCTCTTTCCACCTTAGGGCATGTGCTAGACTCTTCAAAGCCTTCTCAAGGATATCACTAAGAGGTACATTATATTTTATCATATTCATAACTATTTCCTTTTCAATATTCTTTTGATTTGCAAGAAGCACATCTGGATGCAACTCTATTATTTCATGTAGCAAGCTAAAATTTACAATTTATTGAATATTGCCTCTAATTTGATAGGCTCATGTGGAGGTAGCATCGAAGGATTTTTATTAGTTTTCTTCCCTTTTCCCTTTGGTTTGGAGGTGCCTTCTTCTCCTTTTACTTCTTCCTCTATAGTCTCTTTTGTCTCAACCTTTTTCCTTTTAGCTTTTTATTTAGGCCTTGCATGCTTTTTCTTAGCATCCCTTGTTTGTGTCAAGGTTTCAGATGCAACATTTCTTCCATTAGTGGTAGTTTGTATAGATCCAGATGGTCGTGAAACATTTGTGGTTGCAGATGTGGACTTGTTGGTCCTTGTAGACACTTGGGTTACCAGCAGATTAATAGGATATGGATTGGGATCCTCCGTAGGGGTCTTTGATACAACTTTTGTTGGGATACCCCATTTCTTATGAAACTCACTTTTATGTTTGTTAAAGTGCTCCTTCGAGCTCTTCTTGATCATATTCTCCATGATTTCCTTGTAAGTACCAAACCTTTCTACAACTTGATCCTTAGTTTTTCTCAACAAATTTTCAACATATGCTTTATCTTCTGCAGGGGAGACTTCATATGGCAATCTTGGAATCCAAGAGGTTCTTGGTTCCACAACTTCTATGTAGCAAAAGTCTTTATCAACAAGAAAGGTAGTCTCATCTTTATGTTTTCTTACCAAATCAAAGGGAATTCTCTCCCTATCTTGTAGTTTTGCTTATAGATTCTTGAAGAATCCCCAATATGTAGAGTTACAAGCTTATTTGTCATTAAACCTTCTCATGTGGTTTCTAATCTATGTGGCAATTAGAATGTGTTGTTACTAGAACTTTCCTTTAAAGCCAAGTAATTCATTCAGGAAGTAAAATGCTAGACAAATGATTAAAGAATCAAAATTGAAGTTATATTTGGTATCCTTGATTCGCTTGAGATTTTCAAATAGTCGTTCCCTCATCAATTCACACAGGTCAAAATCCTTTCCTTCCTTGACTATTTGGTACGCACAATCGATTGCAGTACCAATTGCAAAGCCTTCTTTGTTTGTATAATATACTTTATATGCAATGCCCAATTAATTTGTTGATACTTAGGTTTCTTTTGTCAAAATTTTCACCAATTAATTTTGTAACCCTCTCATTTTTATTGCTTTCATCACCGGAATTGATCCGGTTTTACATAGCCTAGTGATAGTCCTAATTACATCCTTATTTATCCTATAGGGTTTTTCCAAGTAAATAAAATCATTATGGATTTTTCTCATAATGATTCTTACCCACTCAAGATTGTCGCATAAATTAGGGAAATCCTTCCATACATCTAACCCTTTTGTCAGCACATTTACAAACTCTGGTTTGTATTTGAAATCATCATCTAATAGGGTTTATCACAACTCTTCGAATTTAATCTTATCAATTTCATTGATGGGGACATGAGTGTAAATCCTCACATCCTCTGTATATACCACATCAATAAGTACATTGGAGAATGCACCATCCTTATCAACCTCCATTGCTTTGAATGGGTACTTCTTGTACTTTGGCCTTGGTTTCTTAGAGACATCAACCAATTGAGGAGTAGCCATTATGATTTAAGCTTTAGAAATAAGGGTTTATGAGCAACTTTTAAAATACCTTTGTGTTATGCTGCTAAGGTTTCACCTTGTTGAACACTCAAAATACTGAGAGGGGGGCAGGTGAATTAGTATTCTCTGAAACCACTTCAACATTTAAACATCCATTTAAAACATCATATTCAATTTGCAGTAAGAAAAGAAACCATGAAAGTAATCATCAAAGCACATAACACATGAACACCAAATTTTTACATGGAAAACCCAAAAAGGGAAAAGCCACGATGAGGATTAGCTCACAATATATTATAACCAATCATAACATATTACAAAATGGCTCATTTCCTTTTGGACTCACTATCCAGAGGACTCACTATCTAGAGAATAAGATAAATAGAAAAGAGGGGTGGCTCACTGCCAAACACTTGAATTGCTATTAATGCATCTAAAATATGTAGGAGATACAATTCCATTGGAGCTCAAAATACTGAATCAACACACTTCATACTACACAACTTCCACACTTTGCTTTGCTTTACATTCACATCACATTTGTACTATACTCACATAATTCACATTGCATTACACTATCTTCACATATCATATCTATAACATCAAAAATGAGCTTACATTTATACCTATTACATCCACAAACATCAATTAGGTCGGCCTAATTAGGTGTACCATGCATAATCACAACTTATCGGCTCGAGATTCAAACACACACACTTTGTGCCTTAATTCAAAACTTGTAACACATCAAAATAGGTCAGAGTGGACCTATAATAACTCCATCATATTGATCAACACTTCCTTTAACTTTGCACAACCCCAAACATATTAGGTCAACACCCCTGGTGAAGTAACACCAAAATACACCAATTGTTCATCCATAAACTAACACTCAGACCTCCAAAACACTCACCAATTGGACCACACACCCTTTCGACACATGTAAGAACTCCCTCAAATAAACATAACCATATATTCTTTCGCGGTGGAATGCGTACCAATGCTAACATGTATGTTGTACTGGCATACCCAATACACTGTCATCATTATCTTTGATACCAGACAACATAAAGACATGAAAATTTGGATTTAGATTCCTTTGACATACAACAAAATTACCTTAGAACTGAAAACCAAAATTCTTCAAGGCGGTGCAATGCGGATCTAAAAATTGATACTTTGTGCACTAAAAGCTTGTATTATGGACTTAGCCGAATATTCAACACATCTGTTCTCTACCGGAGAAAAAATATTGCATCTGTATACTGTATTTCCATCACTTCAATCAATTAAGCTTCACTAGCAAACTATACATCAATCTTCACATCAAACCACAATGTTGAAATCCATGACAACACTGTATATGCTCATGCTCATGCTCATACTTATGTTGCCAACAAACATACTAATGAAAATCTCCTCAAACCTCCAACAATCTCCCCCTTTGTCATTGATGGCAACATGCACAAAACTCTTCTCCAAATATTCTACCCCTTTGACATCAAGGGCAAAGGGAACACACATATTTTTCTGTTCATTTCTCCCCCTTTGACATCATTAACATATACTTACTTTTATTTTTCCTTCTCCCCCTTTAATATATACATGATTTTACCTTACTTACTCACATACCCCCCGTAACTGATATATACATACATGTATGAGAGTAACAAACTTCTTCAAAAGTCTAACCAACTCCTCGTAACAGTGCCAACCATCAAAACTAATCAAAATTTGCACTGTTATATTATCAATTATCTTCTGCATATACACAATGAAATCTAAAATTTGCATAATCAGAAAATAAATATTCATAATCAACTGGAAGAGGGTAGGTTACTTATTTTTGACACCTACAATTTAGAAAGGTGTGCTTCCCAATCCTTCTTACTGTGTTCCCAATATTTCTTGGCTAAACCAAGCATGCGGCTCTATGTCTCAAATTTCATGAGAAGTTCTTCCCTTCCTCTATGGTATTGGGTACCAAATTCAACTTTATTTCCTTCTCTGCATTTGTCAAAGCACTAGATATGGGTGTGAACTTGGCATTCGCTAGGTCTCTGAGCTGTCCAAATTACATTATAATATTTTATTTTTGTTCCTATAGTTAAAATAATTGTTTGTACAAATTCTCTATAGTTGACCTTGTACTTCCATCTGCACCATTAGTCGGGTCATATGCATTGGATTCCTTGTCAATATGAGACTCAATAGAGTCCATCGCATCCTTAATGTTTTTAGTGGAATTGGTCCACTTCAAGCAAAATTGAACACTTTGGATTCCTCTACACAGTTTTGAATATTTGCAAGGTTGTTTTGTAGCTGACCATGTGCAGTAGCACACTTATTTTTCATATATTCCAACCTTTTCTCATTCACCTACCTATTCACTTCCTTTTCCAAATTCTCCTCTAAACCACTAGAGTATTCTTTGAAAGACTCTAGGATTAGCCTTAATTATTGCACACTGGAAAGAAGATTGTCAACATTAGCACCAAGAAAGCTCTCCTACAACACCTTCACAACCTCATCTATCAATTCAATACTTTTCTGGTGGATTTGTAAAATATCCTTTCCGATGAAGGCATGGAATGCATCACCCGAGTTGTAATTTATGCAAGGGGGATATCTTGTCCATATCAACTTGCCCTTGCTGCATTGGAATCTATAACAACTGAGCTGATACAACATGTTGAAATTATAGAATGCATTCCCAATAGGATATTAAATGAGTCTTCGTAGGCTTCAGAAGACTGACAAATAGTCTTCACACTCTCTTCATCCTTCTTCTCATAAGCCTTTTCCTTGTCACCAATGTGATCTTCATATTTTTCATCATTTTGCTCTTTGTCAACACCATTGAACTCATCTTCATTCTTCTTTCCATCATCAACTGATTTATCATTGTTATCTGGAAAAGGCAGATTTTTTGTATTTTGTGCCTTAGATATCTCCACGTTGTCTTGGACAGCCTCTTCTTTTTGCTCTGCATTCTTCCTTGTTTTCGGAGGAGGTGTGATGTTCTCTTTTTGTGTATCCTCCTTTTGTATATCATCCTTTATAGCAACATTCTCTTCCACTAAAGGGGTATCATCTTGCACATTTTCCTTTTCTTATTCATGCTCATGTTCCTAAGCATCATCATGTTGTGCATCTTCTGGTTCATTTACTTCTGGGATAGAGACTTCATCATTCATTTATCCTTCACTATCCAGAGTCATTCCTAACTCCTTTTCTAGATTGGAAACCTTCTCAACTCTCTCATTCTTTAGTCTTTCCATATTATCCTTATCCTTGCTCACTAGGGTAGTGACTCTTTCCTTAGCCTTGAAACCTTTGTTGTAAAATTGAGCTAATCTAGCTTGGTCCTCATCTGTGAGATGAGCACTGGTATTTTCCAAAGAAATTTTTCTCATTCTAGCATCTTCATCAAATGATTCTTGTCTTCTTGCATTTAGTACACCTTTCAAGTCTTCAGGTAGTTGATCCTTTATATCATTCATGTTAGCATCAAGAGCAATGATGTACCTTACAATAGCTTCCTCAATTGTTGACTTGTTTGCATCATTTGCAGTAGGGTACATTGTAACTATCTCTTCAAGATTTCCATATTCTTCTCTTCGCCTCTGGATACTTCTCTCCTTTACCGAACTTTGATTTCTTTTCCTTACATAAATTTTAAATCCATTTTTCTCTTTCTCCACCTCAACCTCGCTATATGTATCTACAATGTTAATTTTTTCCTTCTTTGTGCTAGTCTCTTCTTGAGTTACACCGAATTTTCTCTTCCAAATTAGTGGTTTTTCTTCTTCTTCCTCTTTTTTTTTTTCTCATCATCAAAACTCACATAACTTTCTCTTGTTGCCTTTTCCTTCACTCTTCTCTTTTGTGGGGCACTTTGCTGCTTCATCGGAGCAATCTTTTCCTTCATAGACATACTCTACTATTTTTCTAAAGCACTAGTTGGATCCTTTCTCTTTGTTCCACTAGCATAAGGTTTAGTCCTGGAGGACTTGGGGGAAACTAGAGAAGGGGTAGTAGTTCTACCTAATCGTCTTATGCTGGTGGCACCTTCCAGAGAACTGGAATTTTTTTTAGGTTTCTCCACAAAGTCCTTAGGAAGTCCCTTCATCTCTACAACCTGTGCAGTCATCTTTTGAACATTTCTAATGATCTCCTTCTTATTGTGCTCCATATGCACTTCTATAAAATTTTCCTCATAAGTTCCATTCTTCCCTCAGTTGTATCTCTAGGTGTGCTAAGCATATGGTCAGCCAAACCACCAATTACATCCTCTACAACTTCATATCCCATTTCAAGGATCCACACAGTTCTAGGCTCAACAACGTCCATCCTACAATAGTCTTTGTTAACCATAAAGATAATGTCATTTTTATACTTCACCACACTCTTCAAAATCCTTTCTTTGGATTGCATCTTCTTTTGGAAAGTTTTAAAGAATCCCCATAATGCTTTCTTTTGAGTGTCTTCATCACCTAGTCTCATCAGATGGTCTCTAATTTGAGTAGCAACTGGGATTTCCTTTAGCCATACAATGTTCCTGGTCCCAGGGAACTCATTTAGGAAATAAAATAACAAAAAAATGATCAATATCCCAAACCAGAAGGGGTATCGGGAGTCCTTGGTCTTCTGCGAATTCTCCAAGAGTTGTTCCCTTAACAAATCACTCAAATCAAAATCAACACCTGTCTTTACCATCTCATATACAGTGTTGATGGCAGTAGCAGAAACAAAGGTCTCTCTATTTGTAAAGTATATCTTGTACCCTATCATCATTGATGCATATTTCACTATAGGGTCTTTAATGTCTTTGATAGTCAGGGTTCTCTTGTCATATTATGCACCCGTTAAATTCATGACCATTTCACTTTTCACCGATTTGAGTGTTGAAACTGGTCTTTCAGAATATAACCCCATTATAACCATAATCACCTCTTTATTGATCATGTGCGATATATCCAACCAAATAAACCTATCATGAATCCTACTCAAAGTGTATCTAATGCACTCATCCACATAGAAAAAGATAGGGAAATTATTCTAGATGTTGAGCTTCTTCTCCGTCAAGCTCTCGAACTCGAGTTTCAATTAAAAATGGTCTCCCGTAAGCTCATTAACCCATACATATCCAAGCTTAGAGTGGTTATACTCTTCAAATTTTGCATGTATGTAAATCCTGACATCTTTTGTATGCATCACTCCATACATAATACTAAAATATGCACCATCTGGGTCCATCATCATAGACTTATCAGGACGCTTCTTAAATTTGGGTTGAGAATGATCTACAACCTTGACAACTTGTGGAGTATACATCTTGCAACACTTTAAAATACTTTGGAAACTTAAGGTAAAGTAGAAATTTGTAAATACCTTTGAATCTCTGTCGCTAGTGTTTTGCTCGTGAATTCAAAATCACTTCACTTCACTCTTAATATGCTTTTCTCTCCTTGAATGCTTGTTTGCAAATGAATTAAACATATGAGTGATCACTTATAAATCCTTTTGAAATGACCTAAAATGCAGTGAATGCATTGATTTGAAGTTTGACCAAAAGTAGATAAACCTTAACCGTGATAGCACAATCAACTTTAGTTACTTCGCAAAATTTCACAACATAATATTTTCCACCTACGTTTTCACCAATAGGTCAAGCATATCAACCTACACCTTATATCCACATATTGAAGGAATCAACATCATATCTTTGGTGGGGGCTTAAAGATCTTTTATTCAAGCTCCCCTTGAGCTAAATCTCTCACTTAGTTTCTAGAGGAAACATCTACACCAAAGGTTGGCACAGGTTCACTCTTAACCTCATTCTCCTCTTTCTTTTTCCATATCTTGTTCACCTCTTTCTTCATCTCTATAGGATCGACCTTCTTCACTGGATCATTCTTCACACATTGTTACTTTTGCAAAGTTTGGCTATATGTCTAGGTTTATTGCATTTGTGACATATTCCAACATTTTGAACAAGCTCACTTCCAGTTACTCTAGATTTGCATTGATTAGCCTTATGCCCAAATCCATTGCATGTATAACAATAGCCATTGAAAGATTGAAACATCATACCATTGTTATAACCATTCATTATCTAATTTCTGCATTCACTAGCCTTATGACCAAATCTATTGCATGTAAAACACTGACTGAGAAATGATTGATAATTATGATTCATTTTTTTCTACATTATATAGCCTTATGTCCAAACTTATTGTAGGAATAACAATAACCATTAAAGGATGGATATCTTTTCCCATTTGGTTGTCTTATAGGCGGTCTTTTAAAGTCTTTCCTTTGATTCTGTATCTGCTTGCCATTACTCTTCTTGTCCCCAGTCTTCTTTTGTTCAATGTTCTTTTTTTTGTGCTTGGTGTTTGATTTTCTTTTGAACTTTCTCCTTTTTCAAACCCTAATCCTTCTTTGTCTTTAGATCCCTTTTGATTTGCAATCATCTCATCAAGCATTGTAGTACTCTTCTTGAATTTTTCTTCTTGAATCTTTGCTTTCTCTAGATCTGATCTCAAGGTTACAACTTCTTGTTCAAGCTTTGAGCATTCTTTAGATTTGTCTTTTAGTTTAGCATTCAGGCAGTCCTCAACTCTTTTACTTTCTTCAATCTACAATTTCAGGTTGGGAATGATCTCATTTGATTGCTTGATCTCTTTGATCCTATCTATAGCTTTCTTGAGTTTCTCTCTCAATGTCTTAATGCATTCATCTACATCACTAAGATCCTTTTTTAGATCTTTTTTCTTAGATTCTACTTTATCCAAATCATTTAGGGCAGATTTGAGTTCTCCTTCCATGTCAACAATGCAATCTTCTTCAGTAAATCCTACCATAGGAATTTCTTTTGCAGGGGTAGGATATCTCCTAGTAGCCATGCGTTTAACTCCAAGATCTACCTTAGTGATCAAGCCAATTGAAGGAACCAAGCTCTGATACTAATTATTGAACATCCAAAATACTGAGAGGGGGGAGTGAAATAATATTCTTTGAAACCACTTCAACATTTAAACATCCATTTAAAACATCATATTAAATTTGCAGTAAGGAAAGAAACCATGAAAGTAATCATCAAAGCACATAACACATGAACACCATATTTTTACGTGGAAAACCCAAAAAGGGAAAAACCATGATGAGGATTAGCTCACAATATATTGTAACCGATCATAACATACTACAGAGTGGCTTACTACCTTTTAGACTCATTTTCTGAAGGACTCACTGTCTAAAGAATAAGAGAAATAAAAAAGAGGGGTGGCTCATTGCCAAAGATTTGAACTTATAATAATGCATCTATATTATGCAGGAGATACAGTTCCACTGGAGCTCAAAAATACTGAATCAACACACTTCATACTACACAACTTCCACACTCTAATTTGCTTTACATTCACATTATACTCTCATACTTCACATTGCATTACACTATCTTCACATCTCATATCCACAAAATGGAAAACAATCTTACATTTATACCTATTACATCCACAAACATCAATTAGGTTGGCCTAATTAGATGTATCGTGCATAATCATAACTTGTCAGCTCAAGATTCAAACATATACTTTGTGCCTAAATTCAAAAACTTGTTGCACATCAAAATAGGTTAGAGGGGACCTATAATAACTCCATCATACCGATCAATACTTCCTTTAACTCCGCACAACCCCAAGCATATTAGGTTGGCACCGCTGGTGAAGTAACACCAAATACACCAACTGCTCATCCAAAAATTGACACTCGGACCTCCAAAACACTCACCACTTGGACTACACACCCTTCTGACACCTGTAAGCACTCCCCCAAATCTGCACAACCAAATATTCTTCTTCGGTGGAATGCAGACCAATCCTAACATGTACTTTGTAATGGTAACATTGTCACTGATAGATCCAATACATTGTCATCATTATCTTTGATACCAAGGACATAAAGACATGAAACTTTGGATTTAGATTCCTCTAACATAAACAAAAATTACCTTAGAATCATAGACTAAAATTCTTCAAGGCGGTGCAATGCGGATCTAAAAACTGATACTTTGTGCACTAAAAGCCTATATTTTGGACTTAACCAAATATTCAACACATCTGTTTTGTACTAGAGAAAAAATCTTGCATTTGTATACTGGATTTCCATCACCTTAATCACTTAATCTTATCTAGCCATCTATACATCAATCTTCACATCAAACCACAATGTTGACATAAATGAAAACACTGTATATGCTCATGATCATACTCATACTCATGTTGCCAACAAACATACCAATGACAATCTCCTCAAAATTCCAACCCACCTTCACTACAATTCCTCTTCAATTCACAAGCACCTTCAAATGCCTTATTCTCTTCTCAGCTCTAAATGTAAATTCTTTGGTTTCAAATGAGCCTGGGGAATGCAAATGAAGCATAAGTAAGTTGCATTTTCCCTAACTTTCCATAATTAACACACCTTATCCTTGTTAGGTAATCAACTTTCCAAGTGCTCTGTGTCTTCACAAAGATTAGAAACCTCTCTGCAATCCTCCACACATCATGTCTTTACTTTGTAAACTTGAGCAATAGATTCAAACTGATTCAGAAATCATATACCTCAGATGAGTTATCACAAAACAATTTTCATGCTATGAACTTCAGCATTTATCCTTTCAAGGGGTTGAAAGTCTTTGTGGATGATAGCTCCCCCTAAGCCAATAGACTTTCTCAATCAATGATGAGATCTTGTGCATAATGCACAAGCATAGTTTCATTCTTTATTTCTTTGTCTTGTCCTTGTTTCTTTCTCTAACTTTTGTAGCTTCCTTCTTTTCTTCTATCTTCTTTTGTTGAACATGTGGTTTCATAGAACCACTTTTGCAGAATCTTGCTTTGTGCCCAAAGTTATTACACTTGTAGCAAACAATATTATATTTAGGGGCTAAACCATTTCTCCTTATTTTAGTTTTACAGTCAACAACCCTACAACCAAACTTATTGCATGCATAGTAGTAGCCATAAAAGGAATGAGAAACCACAACATTATGTCTTGAATGCACACAAGAGTTCTTCCTCCTATAAACATTTATTCTTTCCTTAGTTCTACAATTACTAGCATTACATGACCAAACTTATTGCAAGAATAACAATAACCATGAAAGGATTGAGAGAACTTGGGAGTAGTAGTATGTTTAGGAGGCGATCTCTTGAAGCCCTTCTTTTGATTACTGACCTTTATGAAGCTATCATCCAATTTTTTCCCTTCATCTTTAATCTTCTTAGAGTCTTCAACATAGCCATTTTCCCTTTTCATTTCAGGGATATCAATTTTTGAGTTTTGACCTTTTTCAAATCCAAGGCCACCCTTATCTCATCAAGAATGTTGGTGTTTTTCTTGAGTTTCAGGCCTCTGTCTATTTGATCCTTTGTTTTCTCCAATTCTTTCCTTAGGGAGACAATTTATTCTTCAAGCTTGGAGCATTCAACTAATTTGGAATTTAGGTTATTGTTCAGACAATCTGCAACCCTTTTACGTACTTCAACTTGAACTTTCAAATTGATGATTGTCTCTTTTGATTCTTTGAGTTTGATTTTAAATTCTCCATTTTCTTTTCTCGCTGCATTTAGATCTTCCAATGTTGAAATAAGTTCTTCTTCAAAGTCAACTTCACAATCTTGTTCATTGAAATTTGGCATGTCTTTAAGCTTACCATCTTTCGAAGGATTCTTGACAATGTTTAGTGTTTTAGTTCCCATGTGTTCCACTCCAAGATCTACCTCAACTGTTAGGCTATATCAAGACACTTAGCTTTGATACCAATTGTTGAACACACAAAAGTATTGAGAGAGGGGGTGGGGTGAATTAGTACTTAATTAAATTCTTTTCATTCATCATCAATTAACCACATAAAACATGATAAGCAAAATAACACACAAGCATGCAACCATAACATTAGATTTAGGTGGAAAACCCTACAAGGGAAAAACTACGATGAGCAAGTTGCTTGGATCTACTGTCCAAATCTAGCCTTAAAAATAAAAATAAATTCTACAATAGGTTTTATTCTTCAACCAAAGGAAGTTCACAACTCCCTACAACATACAACATTTACAAAAGAGATAGACCTTCAACACTTCTATTACCTCCAACTCACTGCTTTTGGTCAACTTGCACATACATCTACTTCAACAAACTTTGTTGCCTACGACTCATTGCCTTCAACACACATTCTCATTTACATTCGCACATGCTTCTTTGCAGTTTCACATGCACTCATTGTTGAACTCTCAAAATTGATCTTTACCACACTTCATTATCAAGAGAGATTATGCGGATTTTTATTCGCACATTGTTTGCTCAAAACATTCGCAACACACTCACACATTTTCTCAAAAAATTTGATCTTCTATTTGTATTCTCCGCGAGCTTCAAAAATTTTCTCCTTGTCGATTACAAACATACAACATGAGATATACAATGGTCACAACAAGTCAGCTCCAAGAAAATTTGTAGTAGAAGGAAATATCATGCGATTCAAGCGAAAAGATATTCAAGACCTATTTTCCATAAAACACATCTTCAAAATTGGTGCACACATCCAAACACTAGGCACAAGCAACACAACATGTTAACTCATCCCAACAAGCATGTAAATTGTCATGCATCAACTCCAGACCAAAGGCGGTACCAACGAGACCAAGTAACTTTGTGCGGATCACTGCAACATAATGATATGGCTTGTAAAAAAACACTTCTTTGCACTTCTTTTGTTATTTCAGATCATTTTCTCTAGCACAAACCCTTTAGACCTAAGAATATTGATTTCAGGCATACTATTGCACATGGGAGGATCACATACCAGCCTGTGGATCATTCAGAGAACATAATGAGAGTCCACCATGCATCTTATAACCTCTTTACACAAATTTGAGAAAGTACTTGCTGACGCAGGTCATTTGAACACCAATAGACCAACCTATCAGGTTGCCGAAACATAGACAACACATTGTCATCTACAGAAACATTGGTGGTGCACCAAATAATGTGAAACTTAAA
This sequence comes from Sequoia sempervirens, assembly GCA_007258455.2. Classification (NCBI taxonomy): domain Eukaryota; kingdom Viridiplantae; phylum Streptophyta; class Pinopsida; order Cupressales; family Cupressaceae; genus Sequoia; species Sequoia sempervirens. Next base: position 374,549 of record VDFB02076297.1, read on the forward strand.
CTGAGCAGACACAACCTTCATGAGCATAAATCCAAAACCACAAGGAAAAACAATATGATGCAGCGAAGTGCGAAGACATTCAATTCTTCCTTAGTCAACACTCTCAGAAACCTAACTTGTTCTTACTCTATTAGTACTAGAGAGCATTGTGGTAACACTTATGCATAGAAACTTGGAACATGCGTACCTCACAGTTGTGTAGAACTATGCTTCAAACCCCAAGACCATATCTTCATTTGTAGAGAAATGTGAAGCATTTGACAGAGTTGTTGTGGTGCAAGTCTTGTGCCTTAAATAGTTTGAAGAGTTATCAACCAAAATATTTTGACATCCAATCATGAACTTCAAATGATAATGTACAATTGTGTATCGATGACAACATTATATCATTTTGACATCCAACCATGAACTTTAGAAGATGAGATACCAATATAGCCCTTAAACATATTCAACATGTAGTAGAAACATAGGTTGACATCAATGACAACATATTAACAACACATTTGCCAACAGTAATGATTTGGGATCCAGGTACAATACTTCCTAGGGATCATGGTGAATTTCTTTACTACAATTGGATGAGTGATATTTGTATTAGAGTGGAGCAACGAAAGGCTTGGTGTAGGTGGTTGTGTTTCAGAGAGCATTATTATGATATCTCCTATCACATATTGATAGACATAACATCTTTTAGGGCCTTGGATAGATATGATGCTTTGTCTTTGGTAGACTTAGCATTTGTCGACAAATGAGCCTTTAGAGTGAAGGATATGTACATGACACTTGAGGTTAATAAATTGGTATTCTTGTTCCTACAACTATACATAAAACTTACATTGAGGAGTGGTGCAAGGAAGTTGAAACTTCATTTCTACGGCCCTTTCAGAATTGAGAGTGGAGTTGTAGAGGATGCTTCTAAGTAGGAGTTACTTAAGGGACTTGGATTCATAATATATTTCATGTATCTTGCCTCAAGAGGGCAAGTGAGTAGCATGTCACATCTCCTCTCAAGCTTCCCCATTTGGATGAAGAAGGGAAGTTGCTACTTGTACCTGATACTACTCTTGATGATGGGAGATCACCAACCTTGAGCAGAATTTCAGAGTTTGAAGGATGGAGAAGATTTGATTTTGAGTGTGTATGGACGGTATTGTTTCATTTTTGACCATCGGAACTCACTTTGCATACTATTCTTCATATTCATTATGGGAGGAGTAGCCACAAGTTGAGGATCAAGGTGATTGTGGAGTATTTGACTAGTTGGAGAGACTTGCCACTTGAGGATGTTTTGCAGTATCCAACCTTGCAATTGCTTGTGGGCAAGCAATTCTAGGAAGGGAGAACTATAATGTCCCCTTTTTCCTGCCCTAAATCCACTCTATTTTAATAGTGTTTTTAAACACTAGTATATATATTATATAATATTAAAATATAAATAATATAATTAAATAAATAATAAATAATAAATAAAATAAAAATACTTTATTGGGGTCAACCAAGTTTGGAGGAAAAAAAGGAAAAAATAAAATAAATAAATAAAGGAGGTCGGCCTTGTTAAGGATTTTTTTGGAGGGCTATAAAAGAAAGTAAAGTGCAAGTCATTTGGGGTATCCGTTCATATCAAATTTCATTTTGGAAATTATTGTGTTTCGCTGCAACCTTGGTTGGCCTTCATTCCAAGGATGAAAGCCCTTGTGAATGTGGCGAGTTGGACGAAACCCTAGCTCACCTATGGAGAACTCATGACGGAGTTCTAATTGCACTTCATTGGAGACAATTGGAGGTTTGGAGCATCATTGTGTAATCAGATTTAAAGATCAGATTTGGAGTATAATTATTGTGGCATTTTGTGAGTAGATTGCATTAGGGTTTTTCCCTAATTTGGAGTGCCACTTTTGAGCAGACCTGAGCGCCCACCTTTGGAGGGCAGTTTTGCATATTTGGAGCATATTTGGAGCAGCAGACCCTAAACACTTACCAAGGAGGAATTTTTCGCATCTAGGGTTTGGTATTTGAAGACTATTTTGCATATATTTGGTATGTATAATCATAGTTATAGATCTGATTTGTAGAGCAGAAATCTAGGCATATGTCTGGCATATTTGAGCCCATGAATTCATTGTAAATTCAGTCCAGAATATTAAGTTTGTAATAGCAAAAGCTATCTACAGAAAATCAGTTGTATGTTGCATTTGGATGCCCTATCTTGTGTTTTTATGTTGGATTTCATGTTTGATACGAAAATCAATCGGTAGCATCATTTGGCATGTTTGGGCACTTGTATGTTCACTGCGATATTTTATTTGAAAGCAGAAAATAAAAATCAGAATTCAGTCCTAGGGTTTGAGCAGAAAACTAAATTGGAAAAGTGCAGAAAACTAAATCAGAAATCTAAGGCATAAATCGGAAATTTTAAGGCAGATCCCATTGGGGATATTTCACCCCCCCCATCCTTCTCTCTCTCTTGCTCTTCCCCCCTCTTTCTCTCTCTCTTTCTATCTATAGCTCTACCTCTCTCTACTACAAACTGAACATGACCCTGTTGGGAATGGAACCTAATTATCTTCTTCATTCAGAGCTTTTGTTTCGGTCAAGTTTGGATCCCTATAAAAGGATGCATAATTGATTTGCAGCTATCACTTCTCCATTGAGACCTTTGATGCACAAACAACATCATTTGCTAAATGACCTACCAATTGACCTCATGTACTCCAAAATATTTGCAAAAATAGACCAATTTTTTTCCTAATTGACTTTCCACACCTCTTCGGCGTACCCATTGCACACCAAGGTGCGATTGCTAGTTTTTATTGCATCTGATAACCAAAGTTCTTAAATTATCACCTCGTAGTCTTATTATCCAAGTTTTGCTTATCTTTTCCTAGAGAAAGTTAACATATGGAAAGAACAGAGGGTTCATATGACTCACGAGCTTTGATTTAAAACATTTGCTTTTTAATGTTCTTGCTGTATAATTGGACTCAGATGAAGACAATTTGAGATCTTTTCTTTTGGGCGGTCATATATCAATCCAGTACTGAAAAAGTATACAAAAAGAGCTATTTTGCATGAACAGAGGGAAAATAATAATGTGGCAGTTTATATAATAATGATGGTTGGCCGATTCAATCACTAAAAGTTCATTCATCATGGTCTATCTCACAAAAGCATGCCTTTCCTCCAGTCACAGGTCTGGCGAACGGTGAACCAGTTATGGCAAGAATGTGAACTCAATCCCTAAGAGTGGTTACTATTTAAATGACTTACATTCTCGTTGTTCTTTATAGTCAACTTGTGGACTTCTTGGTAAAACTTACACGAGATGCTTGTTGTAAAAACAGGCTTGGACAGCAGCAAAAACATTTTAAAGCAGCTCATTCAAAAACTTAAAACATTCTGTAACTCTATAGAACTGAACACTTTCTTCTTCTCTTCTTGCTTGGGTTGAAATTAAATAGATTAAGAAGAATATATAGGCAAGTCAACAGACAAGCTGACAAGGACACAGGTGAGAGATACACTGGTAAACTGACAGACTGATTGATGGATAGAATGTGCTAATTGATGCCATAGAGTTAAAGGCATCCTTACAAGTGAATTCACCATGTGTATCTCAGCCAACTTTGCAATGCTTGAAATTTTGATCCTTTACACAAAACAATAGCAAATCTTTTATCTTAACTTGACGTTGAAGCCCCATTCACTATGCACATTGAATAAAATGTCACCTAAGAGATGGTATCAAATAACAACCACCACTTAACTATGCCAAAACATCCTAAGAGACAATATCAAATAAGCATTTCTTGTGAAATTGATACCACAACAATCTTGATTAGGCACATCGGATGTAAAGATAATTGAAGCAAATTTGATCAAAAAGTACCCCCAAACTAAGTGGGACTCAAATAATCATGATAGTTCTTTTGGAGCTCCAAAATCCAATGGCCTTATGGGGGATTCCAACCTAATGGCACTTTTGCAATATCAGGCTGGCAATTAGTTTAATAGCAGTCCATTGCAGGCATTTTGATTATACATGGTTAACAGAGCAATCCGTCTTTCATAAAAGTGTGCATGATCAGTCTATTTACAATGACAACAGGTTCCACCTTTTACATTTTGTATTGAGCCTTCTTTGTTATATAACAAGCTCTTGCTACAGAAAACTTAAAAAATGTTCAGAATTTAAATGACAATCAAGATGTTGCCAATTTTTTTTGGGGGTTCTCAGACTTTCTTTGAATCTGAATTGAAAATTCTTCTTGTTAGGAAGGACAGTTACTTTGTATGGAGATGTCCTCCATTCTGCTGCTATCATCTAGACCATCTTCACTGTCTTCTGAATGGCAATCCCCACTCAGAAAATGTGAACTGTCTTCTATTACTCTCAGCAAACATTTTTCCTCATTGGATAGCTGTTCAAGTGCCTTCTCGAATGAGGCTAAGAGTTCCGGGTCAAATAGAGTGTCCCAATTTTCCTTCTCAATAGCAGAAACTGAAGGACTAGAATAAGAAGAAACACTCGAGTCTCTTATAATTGTTGCTTTTTTGTCCATTTCATGAGCAGACAAAGAACGTACCTCAATTTCAGCTTCAGCAATCCGAAAATGCACAGAGCTTCCAGCAGTGTTGGTAGATGACCATTGATCTCCATGGATATAACTGCCAAAACTAGGAGTAGTGCTTACCCCTGGAGAATAGAGATGCCCTCCACTATTCAGCCAGTCTCTTAGGCTTCCAACTGCAGGAAAATTAGGAGTAGGTGGGATACTAATGGCATCAATATCATTAATTTTAACTCTTTCATGCAAACTTCTCTTGCTTGAATTTTGCTTTGTAGATTGATCTTTTTCTAAATTAATGTCTGCCGAACAAATCTTTCTTTCATTTGCCTCAACAAAATGATTACTTTCCTGTCTACTAATGTTTTCTGGAACTACCTCTGCAATACTATTGTTTTCATGGCTGATAATTTCATTTCCGGTATCTCTCAGATCAGAAGCAGCTTGGAGAACAGATGATTCCAAAGCACATATATGATCATCCTTTGATTCCTCTTTCCAGTCAATCATAATGGGGGTTATGTTGCTTGCTTTTGGTGGAAGTGAAACAGTTCTAATTACTGATCTCAAAGTGAATCCCGTAACATTTTCTAAGGCCTTGGGACCTAAATAATATAGGTACCTTTTTGAGTTCCTATCCCATAAGGAAGTCTTGCTTCCAGCAAGAATCATATCATATTCCTCCAGCGTGTGGAAATATTCCATAGATTTTGATCTTCCGCCTGTCCTTATAACTCTTGTCTTGTCGCCATTGTCAATGAATTTCTCAGAAGTATGATCAGTTTCTCCATCTTCCAGACCTTCCATGAGCTCCCAGGTTTTAATAATCTCTGGCTTGTTCTCCTCTCTAAATTTGCATTCTTCTGATTCTTCCTCCGTAACTTTGCATTCTTCTGACTCTTCCCCCTTGGGTTTGTGCTTTTCTGATTCTTCCTCAGTGGGTTTGCATTCTTCTGACTCTTCCTCCTTGGGATTGTGCTTTTCTGATTCTTCCTCTCTTAGGAAACTCCCTGATTGCAAGTCTGACGTTACCATTTCAGGGTTTCCTCTTACAGTTCCTTTTCCTATAAAATTCTTCTGTTTGTGAGTACTCTCATTACAACTTAAATTTCTAAGATTGGTCATTTAAAATAAGAATCCAGCAATGATGATAAATGACATTCAGAATCGGAATCCTTACGCAACTTAGCTAATTGTTTGCATTTTGGTACTTCAGTGTTATAGCAATCTAGTCAAAGCCATCAATAGTGCTAAGTTATAATTAAATTAACTTCAGAGGAAAGTAAACAAATTAATGTATTGCAATAAGACTGACCTTCATTATCCTTGCTGATGAGAGAGGGCAAAGTCTCTTGTGTTGCTGCAGTAGAAACTTGCATAGTAAAATTGTTGTTCTTGCAGATCAGAGCCACAAACTGCTCATGGTTGTTTGCAAAGAGGAAATCTTCTATTATAGGTATTGCTGCAACTCGAGGAAATGGTCGGTTCAAATTCTGTTGGAAGCTCCTTGTTCTCAAAACCCTTTTAGATGATGTGCAACCCATTCCTTCAATACCAAAAAATCCAATTCTGAATCCAGTTTAGGAACCCTCAGCCTGGATTGAGTTCAATTCCCTACAGTCGTGTTTTACACCAAGCAAGCATAAAACAATGTTCAGAGAGACTGCAAGAAATCAAATGAACGTAAGTGCCTCACCGAAGAACCCTGTTTTGGTTTATGTGGATTGCATTTACAGATAAAATGGTTCAAGTTAATACAAATTTCAGCAGATCACTTTTTACTTCCACTATCTATGCGGCATCAGACACTTTACTCAAAATAATCAAGAGTGCATTATTCACAAGGCAAAATCTCAGTTTAAAAACCAAAAATTCCTGCTCCGCAGAGCAAATGTATGATAATGATGTTATTTATGAGAACACCGAATCGCATATACATTGATAAAGTACCAACCATATCTAATTGTAAAATCTTTTGCAAGTTCCCAGCTATTTTGATTACAGCAGCGGATTCTACACCGAGCAAGCTTAAACCTCGCCTTGAGAGGAGCCACAATAAATCAAATGGAAGTAAGTGCCTCACTTAAGTCCCCGATTGATGTGGATTTACATTTGTAAAATGATGTGAATAACCCTTCGAGGCAAGACCTTTAAAAGAGCCTGAATCTGGCCTAAACTGGCTAACTATGGATTCACAGGCTACAGATTGTCAAGATTTTGTTGCAAAAAAGGCCAAAATAACGGTTAACAACCGTTAGGCCAAGCAAACTTTTAAGGCCATAATCTTGTTTCATAAAAATTATGCCAGCAATTTTAGAAAATCTAGAAAACTACTCCAAAAACCGCTATATCTTCTGCTAAAGCAAGCGCGTGAATTGAAAAAGCATTCTACAAATTCAACGCACTTGATTTGCTATAGATGCCCTTCTATTATCTTAAAAGACGAGCCGCTGAGCAATCAATTTGGTCATCCTTGTTTTCAGTGACCAGGATGTCGGTATTAATTCGATCATCCTCAAAACTACATACAATTGACAAAGAACGCTTAAAACGCAAAAAATCATACCTTTTCATGGAGATTTCTACCAGCTATACGCACATATTGGATAAATTTAAAGCTCTGGTTAAATATTTGATCTTTAGCTCTTCATAAAGACTTTGACCAGCTCTGTACATATTTTAATTACATTTAAACGTCCGGCAGCATCAACAATCCCGAGGGTTGTATATTCTTCAGTATATTTATGTTTCGTTCAATAAAAAAATTTAGCGACTTTCGTGCGTCACTTAACGTTTACACTAAAACCTTACGAAAAGTAATCAGGCAATCTGCTATGAAAGCAACAATTAATGTCGTAAAGCACATGCTTTTTATCGATATAAAGCCATTTTAACCGCAAAAGACGACAGATTTACAGCATTTTTCGCTGTGGGGTTAAGTGCTTACAATACTTAGGGTTTTCTTCAGGTCAATAATAGCGACGGCTGACTAGCCACCGCGACTTACGCTCCATATAACGGCTTTACCTTATAAATTTTGACGTAATTTTGCAATGATAGTGAGAGATTGCAACCTTCTGCTTTAAAAAATTGCAAATTTCTCATTTTATACATCTGTCTTTCTCTCGGAGTGCCGAGAAAATAATATTTTATGCTGAATTTTAGTTTGAAAGAGTCATAAAGTTCCATGGCCGCAACTCTTATGCTAACCATTACATTAGAACAGATAAAATTATATAAAGCAACTACTTTTAATCCTTTCTTTACATCGAAACAGGCGAAATAATTCAAAGCAATTACTTTTTGCCTAATATGTATGAAATTCTGAGCATATGTACCAAATTTGAGTCAATATAATGCAGATAGGCGCTTCCTGAGTCGTTCTCTGGCGTTGGCATTCAATTTTGACGGTTTGAGGCCAAGTTTTTCGTTTTTTCTTTTCGATTTCACCATCATTTTTTTGCCTGTCATTTTGTTTTTCTCAAAATTTGGTCGTTGTTGACGGAATTCGGTCCCCACAAGACACAGTACTAAAGAAAAAGTGTGAATTTGCAGAAGAAAAAATGCAGGAATTCAATGTTGAGGCGGTTTGTATTTATTACTGTGGGGATGCACGGCAAGTGTTTGTCGAAATGTCTGCCAAAATTGTTTGTGCCTCATCTTCCGTGGAACGTCAAATCGTAATCTCAGTGTTCGTTTTGGTGTGGTTGTTGGCTCAGTAAGAATTTAATGGACCTTAGGTAGTTTCTGGCTGAGTTCCGACATCTACAAGTCAATAGGTTTTCTTCTGAGTTCAGTATTGTACGGTGATAAAACACACCCCACTTCAGTTTAGCGTTTAATAACCGATTTAAAGTAGTAAACAGCCATTAGATCTAAATTAAGGCTTTAGATTGCAAATGAAATTGATGAAATTACGATGTGTATAGTTTTGTTTGTTGTTTTTAGGTGTTCAATAGTCAATTTTAAAGATATGAATCGAATAATTAGATAGTGACCTTTGAAATTCGATTAATATTATATGAATTATGATGATAGATTTGTCTAGAATGTTTGTTCCACTCTTTGTTAGGGTTCTACCCATGGTCTGGTTCTCCTAGCATAATTGTATCTTGGTGGTGTGATAATGTCTTAAATTCTCTTATTTTTCAATACTTTCTTCTTATGTATCTAAAGGCAAGTGGTGCTAAGAAATTCATTAGGAAGATTGCTAATGTCTCCAGGGAAAGTATGAAATGTCGTTGGTGATTGGTGAATCTCTATAGTTGATGAACAAAGATCAAATGCATGCCATGTTAAATTTTTAGATCATGGTAAGCAAATTCAACATTTAGAGAATTGGGGTGGGGGGCCTAGCTCGATTGGCTAAAGCATCTTGTTGTAGGCAAGAGGTCACGAGGTCTAGTCTCCCCCCAAACCCGTGGTACCAGAGGGTGTGTCGGGCCAGCACCACTAGTCATGTGAAAAAAGTTTACCAGGCGCACTGTAGTTTAGTTTATAGGGGGACAGATACCCGACCGATTCCAGCAGTCTAAAAAAAAAAAAAAAATTAGAAAATTAATCATAATTAAAAAGTAATTTAAAATGATTTTTTTTAATGAAAACAATATAAGGTCACTGATCTACAAACACATATTATTGAAAATATGGAAAATAAATTCACACAAAATACTGCTAAAGATATGGACAATAAATACTAACAAATCTAAACTCCCAATGTTGCATCTATCTTCTATAAACTAAAAATAATTGCAGTTCATTAGATCAACACACAAAGGTGCTTTCTCGATACATTTTAGTGGTGTGTCATGGGTGTCTTTTATAGAATAAAAGAACTCTAAGGTTTACAATGGAAAATCTCCATCTTAGTAGAGCACCTAGGTGAGGAAGGAAAAATATTAAAAAAAAGAGCCTTGTAATTAAATAAGGACACTCACTAATTGACATAACCCAATTTAAAAATAAGAAAAAAAATACCACACTTCAAAAATAAAATAAAATCTAGTTTTGTGGCCAACTAAAGATAGAAAAAGCTAAAAAAATGAGTACACCTTATTAAATGATGAGAACAATTGCTAAGCAACAACTACAAAAAAACTAATAGTCCCTCTACAAAGAAGGTGTTCTCCATCTAACCTAGTCTCTCTCTTAGTATCTCAAACTTCTCTTTTGCCAATAAATTTATCAATATATCTACAACTCGCAAATTTGAGGGAATATACTAAAGAACCATTTATCCGTTGTAAATTATTTTTGAGGAAATAATACCAAATGTATATATGCTTGGACCACAAAATATTGGATTCTTAAAGAGCTTATTGTGACTTTGATTTTCATAGTATACAATTATTGGCTCCAACATCTTATTAATAGCTTATTCTATCAAGCTAGATAGCCTCCCACTTAGTAGAAGTAGCTACCATGTACTCTACCTTTACTAAATTCAATTTCACTATTGATTGCTTCTTATTGTTCAACTAATATATCATATCTAACCCCAAGCTAAAAATAAATTCTAAAGTGGTCTTCCTAGCATCATCACCTATCAAATCTAAGTCCACAAAGCCTTACAACACCAACTTTTCATCTCTAGCACACCTCAACCCATAATGGATTGTGCCCTTCAAGTATCAGAGCACACACTTTGCAATAGTCCAATGATTTTCCCTTAGCGTAACCATGAACTAGCTTAATGTATTTATTACAAGAAAATATTTGGTCAAGTATTCATCAAATACAAGAGGATAACTACCATCTACTTGTACAACAAATGGTCCAACAAATATGATCATAAATCCATAGTCATCTTCATATTTGAAAACGTGGAAGTACTTAGGGGCTTACAATTCATCATCTAAAATCTCTTTATAATTTTTAATGTGTACTTCCTTTGGCCAAGGGAGACCTCAGGGTGATCCCACAATACTGGTTTACAATTTTTGGCCAAACTGGACATTGAACTGATTTTTTCTAACTAAATCTTCACTTTTGGGGACCTATAGCGACTAAACCGTGAGGAATTTGAAGATGATGCAAACTAGTGATTTGTGACATTTTGTTTGTAGATTCTAAATATATTTTTTTCAAAATTTTTGGAATCAAATTACACTTCTTTTTCCATCTCCTTCGAAAACTAGTTTTTATCAATAAACACCATTTTTAAGGAGTGATGCTCACTGTATACAACATAATTTTTTTTTATATGAAAGATAAAATTCTTTAAATTTTTTCGAATTTAGATTTTTAACTACGATATCTAACCCTTTCATTTGGTTTCATAATGTTTTATTGAATATTTTTTCCTTAATCACGTTTCAAAGTCAAACCAATTACAATTCAGACATAAGCGAATCGTATACAACATAACTTTTTTATATGTATCGAAATTCTTTTTTTTTATACTAGATCAAGGACATCAATACTTAGCCTACACATATTTTTTTAGAATTTTATTTTGATAATCTACTATTTTTCCACATGTGTAGAACAAAGAGCTTGATTTTCAGTAAAAATCCTATTTTTAATCAAACTAAAAAAACAAATACATAATAAAACCAAAACATATTAAAATTATATTCATTGGATAGCTCGTTCCGAGGACTACCATCATCCAGTTGGTTTTGTGAACCAGCATTTAATAGGGTTCGCTTGAAGGGGGTTCGAGTGAACCCTTATTGGGTTCATTCGGACCCTAAGTTCATTTGAACCCCCCAAAACCCAATTTTTTTTCATGGGGGCATTTTTTGCAATTTTACTTCCTCAAGAGAATTGTAAACCACTTTTGTGGGATCACCCCTCACTTGTACTCTACTAGACCTCAAGACTCAAAAAATAATTTATAATTCCAATGTTTTTCTTATTAAGCTTAAAATTCAATTCCCCCTTACATCATGTTATTAGCTTTTCATTGCTACTTGTAAGGACTAGATCATCCTTATACAAGACCAAAACTGAAGCTACTTGTAAGAATTAGATCATTCATATACAAAACCAAAACTAACTGAAATAAAGGAAAGGAGGGATGAGAGGATGAACCAAAATGTGGAACAAAGTGGTGCACCTCTTTTCACTCTAATTTCATTCAATATGAGGATTATGATGTGTAAATAAGTTACATAAATCAAACTTAACTGATATAGCAGTCAAAAGGTAAGTTTTAAGGTCAAATTTTGTGTAGTTGTTACAAAAAGTGCTTTTTTGAACCTCACTGAGGACTCATTCACCCTATGGCGAATGGGTCCTGGCTAGGGCTCTAGAAAATCAATTTTTGGGTTTTGTTCTTCTCAATCTATATTCCCAAATCCTAGTTGGCCGCTGTCAGAAAGCCATAGGGTGTGTACAAGAAGTTGAGTCCACTTTTTGGCCAAAAAGTGGAAGTGTTTTTCCTGATTTTCAGAATTTGACACATTTGACCTTAAAATTTGAAGCAGTTGGAGATGAAATCTTTAAAAAAGTCACTAATCATAAAATGTAGTGCTCGGAGTCTAGTTTCCAAATATGTAATTTATTTCAATACCCAGATTGTACAAATTGAGTTTTAATAGGAATTTCTAAAAACCACTGTTCAAAAGTCATTTTTTTTTACCATACCATGCACGTGTACAACATCCATATTTTGACTTAAATTATCGTATTTTTCTAAATCCTTTTGGGAAAAGTTTTATGACTCACTGAAGCTTGTTCTTGATATTTTTTTGTAATTTTTTATTGAATATTTTTTTTTTGTTAAATTTTTATTAGGCAAATTTGTCGTTTTGAAAAATTGTCGTGTACGACATGCATAAGATGACCTAAAATTATCATTTTTTTTTCTAAAATTGAAAAGAATTGTCTGAAGTTTGTTCTCATGCAATCCGTTTGTCAAAATGTTATGTTGATCAAAAGTTATTAAAATAGTAAAAAACCCTGATATTTAAAGTTTATGGACCAATTTTATTAGAAATTAATTGAAAAATAGAAAAAATAATCCAATTGCAAAACAAATTGCATATTTAGAATCTGCATTGTTTCATCTAAAATGGGCTTTAATTTCGTCAGAAAATTCTGCAAAAAAGGTCGTCAGCCATATGTCCAAAGTTGGTATTTTTCTTTGACATTGTTAGGACCTTCAACTTGTAGGTCAAACCAAGTTGAAGGCCTAGGTTCGGACTTCCAATGCTTTTCCTGAACCAAAAACCTAGGCAAAAACCTGACCACAATGCAAATTTTTTTTCAAATTTTAAAAAACAGGATCCCGTTTATTAATAAACGGGATCTCGTCTTATAATCAGGATCCTGTTCCCTATTTGACAATATTCGGACCGTTGTAAAGGAAACGGGATCCCGTTTCTCGGCCAACGGCTTCGAAATTCAATGCCGACGAACAGGATCTGGATTATAGAACGGGATCCCGCTTCTTATAGATGGGATCCCGGTTTTATAAGTGGGATCTCGTTTTATAGTAAGCGAGACCTCGTTTTATAAATGGGATCCTGTTTATTTTATTTAAATACATTGCAAAAAATTACTGTGAAGTCTGCAACTTCACATGTACGGCCGAGAGCAGTAAAAGTAAATTATTTTTCATAAGCTATTGTATTTATAGGTGGTGAACTTGATTTTTAGTTGATTTTATCAAACAGGGCATCATCTACACCATTTTTGAAGTGGAATTGTGTTATTTTTATGCTTGTTTGGAGGAGAAAAAAGGTTTCAATTTGCAATATGGATTGAATTTTTCAAAGGAGGCATGAAGAAAACAATTTTTAAAGTGGAATTGTGGTAGTTTTCTACTTGTTTTGAGGAACACAAGAGGAAGAATTTTGTCCTAATAGGTATTCAACTTCCAATTTGGATTGAATATTTTGAAGTATTTCACTATTAACATTCATTTGTGCTTGAGAATTTTATAATTATGGGAGATAAAGCTCATAATAAAGAAGAGTGACTCCTCAAAGTTGGAAACAAATAGAAAAGAGACAAAGACAAAGAGAAAGAAGAATGAGAATGAAATCAATGAATGATGGTGGAGCAACCAATTCAACAACTATTGAAGATGAAAACATTAAGGATACCATGGTTGTAGATGAAGCTAATTTGCAAGGAGTCAATTTGGAGAAGAATATGATTATACAAACAAGTCCTACTATGTCTTTAAATCCCTCTTTGAATGCTATAGAAAATGTTTCAATATGCACAAATCCAGGTACGTCTTCAAATCCACATGTTAGTGAAATGGTAAATTTGTATGTAGAAGTTTTACAAGATGTTGGACTTAATGATGTTGACATTGACTATATTCAGAGAGATGAAACTTTTATAGAATTTATTGAAAACAAAAAGAAAAATATTTTGTTGCAAATGAGAAAATCAAAATGATCATTTTCTTGAAAAGAAATAAAAACAAAACACATGTTACGGTAAGAAAATGAAAACACGTTTTATTGATGAAAATGAAAATTAAAACCATTTTGTTGATGAAAATGAAAATAGAAAACCATTTGTTGATGAAAATGAAGATGAAAATGAAGATGAAGATGAAAATGAAGATGAAAATGAAGATAAAAATCCAGAATGTGATGTTGAATTTAATGAAAATACTTTGTTAAAATTGGAAGTGGTGTTTTGATAATGCTAGTCCAAATTCTTAGAGCAAAATAAGAACAACATTACAAATAGAATATACACCAGATTCTTTTATCATTAAAAAATTGCATTTCAATGTCGACTATTGAGTACAATTGACGAGGGAATGCAAAAATGAGAAAGTAATGAAAGGTTAGGCTTTTTATGTTAAACCAAAACCAAAAAGAAAAAGATCAATCGATGAACATGTTATGTCTGCTGTTGCTATTGCTATTCAATCTATTGGGAAAAATAGTCGATCTAAAGATAAAAATGCAGCAAGAAGAGCTATAACAACTGCTATAGTTAATAAAAAAACTTTGAATAAAAGAATGGTAAGAAATAATAGTGAAGTTTTAAAAATGCATCCCTAAAACAATTACTAAAATGACAAAGAAGAGAAAGTATAGAAAATGATCCTATCGATCAATGTTGGAGTTTTAGTGGACAACAGAAATTCACGATATAAAATTGAATGCCCGAAATTAAATCTTTGTTCGAAAAATATTGGCATGATAATGCGGAGGTTTCATCTAATGCTAGAGATGTTTTAAGAATTAAGGGTGGGGTCCAAAGTTCGCGATCCTCACCCAGAAACACCTATTAGATACAACCTGGCCAGATTTTATAGAAAATTTTGTAGCAATTCAGTGTTACTTGGTAATATTATAATAAGTCAAAGGTCTTTTGAAAAATGTAAACCCTGGTATGTAAAAATTAATAAGCAACAAATATCTTGTTGTTATAAAATACATGTTCAATTTCGTTATTTTTATGATGTTTTTCGATATATACGTTGTACCTTGCATACTAACATGATTAAACAGGATTACGGTATTGATATGCCACCTGAAGCAATAAGAGAGTTTATCTCAAGTTTTTTTTGTGAAAAATCTAATGATAAATTATTTTATTTAAGTTCTTGTATTTCTGAACAATGCATTAACTGTGGAAATCTTTCATTTTTAAGAATTTATTTGCATGAAAGTGTTAATCATGATTTTGGACAACAATTAGTAGATGTCAAAAGATTTAGGAATGTTCACTATTCTTTAAAAGATGGAAAAATAGGAAAGCGTTGTATTTTGTTACATAAAAAGTTAGTGTGCATGCATTTATGAGTGAATTTAATAATAAAATTGTACCAAAATATGCCATGCACTTTAAACATGCTCGATGGCTTGATGGGCAATTTCGCGCATGTAGAAACACATTTCCAATTGGTACTATACTTTCAGTGGTTGATTTTGCGGAGAATTATACTCTCACTCCGCAAGAGGAAATTCAATCTCAATATTATAATTCAATGCAAGTAGCTATGTTTGTCCATATTGTTTATAGACATGCAGATGATAGCATTGAGGATGATATAAAAGTTTTGAGGGAGTATCATTTTTATTTGAGTGATAATCGGTTACACTCATCAGAGTTTGTTCAATATTGTTTTAGTATATTTTATAGAAATTTAAGAGAAAGAGGAATCCATATGAAATAACACCTCATATGGTCAGATAATTGTACGGGGGAGTTCAAAAATGCTAGAATGTTCTATTGGTTAAGTAGGGTTCACAAGGAACTTAATGTCCAGCATATGGAGTTTTTTTGAAGCTGGGCATGGTAAAGGAGAACATGATGGAGCTGGTGCGTGTGTCAAAAGAATTCTTGCTAGAGAACAATTAAAATTTAAGGATTCAGTAAAATTTAAAAATGCACATGAGATTGTGGATTGGTGTAATAGAAGATTATCTGCACCTGGTTCGAGTGATTACTCTACAGTTCATCGATTCTTTTGGTTTGTGGAAGAAGAGAATATTGTATCTAGAGTTGATTGTGAGACAATTAGTGGATCTACTAAATGGCATTCATTTAGGAGTGCGACATCAAGTACATGGACTATTTGGACAAGGGAGCTTGCATGTTTTTGCCATTTTTGTATCTCAGGAGATTGGGAAGCTTGCAAAAATATAGAATGGGTTGAACAGTGAGAGCAAAGATCGTTGACACCTGCAGAAGCACATAATCAATATGAAAGAACTATTGAAGAAAATGATCAATTGTTTGCATATGAAGATTATGACCGTGTTTCAGACCTTGTACAAGAAGGTAATTTTAATTCAATTTATTTCACTTTATTAAGTTATTTTGTAATACTAAATTATTTATATGGATATGCACAAGTTATTAAATCGAATTTTGTTGGCAGGACATGTGTATGTTGTTATTGCACTTGAGGGGAATGAAGAGAAAACAAAATATTGGTTGGCTCGTTGTGTGGAAACTAAACATAAGTTG
This sequence comes from Sequoia sempervirens, assembly GCA_007258455.2. Lineage (NCBI taxonomy): Eukaryota > Viridiplantae > Streptophyta > Pinopsida > Cupressales > Cupressaceae > Sequoia > Sequoia sempervirens. The sequence continues at coordinate 391,009 of VDFB02076297.1, forward strand.
ATAACACCTCGAGAAGATGATGATGGCTTTCATTATCCAACAGGTACGGTGATCCCCGTAAGACACCTCCTTAAGCAAATTTTGATAACAAGTTTTAGATCCCCTTAAGCAATTTTTAGAACAAGTCTTTGATCCCCTTAAGAAAATTTTGAGAACTTATTTGATGATGGTTTTTGAACATGTTTTCCAATAGGATCGGTGGTGGTTGTTGGCACTTGGCTACGAAAATACTTGAGAAGAAATAATGGTCAACCTGCATTCGAAGACTATGAAACACATAAAAAGATTATGCATTATTCACATTTGGTGGTGGCAACAAATATAAAACTAGAGTAGTATCGTGGAAGACATTCAAAAAAATTGCTATGGTCAATTTCTATGGAAGAGCACGAGGCAATCATAGATGCATTGCAAAAAAGAGAGGATGCAAATGGTATAATGGAATAAGTAAATACAGGTAAATATAGTTTTAGTTTTATTTTGTCCTTTTAAATACATTAAATACATGTTTTGACATTGGTCAAGTGTGTTATTAGTTGAAATTGATTTAAATTGTCCTTTTATATATCCTTAAGGCATAATCACAAAAAGGATCTAGTCCATGCAGATTCAACCTAGACAACATGGAATACTTGGTAAAAATAGGTTCTATTATGACCCCTTTAGACATCCCCTTAAGACCCCTTAAGACATCCCCTTAATTAACACGCTCTATTATGACCCCTTTAGATCCCTTAAGACCCTTTTAAGACATCCCCTTTACTAACACGCTCTATTATGACCCTTTAGACATCCCCTTAAGACCCTTTTGGGACATCCCCTAATTAACACGCCTTTCCTATTATGACCCCTTTAGACATCCCCTTAAGACGTATTATAACCCCTTAAGACATCCCCTTAAGACGTTCTATTATGACCCCTTTAGACACCCCCTTAAGACGTCATTATTTGTTTTGACAACTTATAAATTAGTGTTAGACATCCCCTTAATTAACATGTTCTATTATGACCCCTTTAGACACCCCCTTAAGACATATTATAACCCCTTAAGACGTTCTATTATGACCCCTTTAGACACCCCCTTAAAACGTCATTATTTGTTTTGACAATTTATAAATTAGTGTTAGATGAACTATTATTATTATTTATAGAATTTATTAATGTTTTTATTCTCTAATCTTCTATGGTATTGTTTATTTCTTAAAATTTTATCCTTTATGGTATATAAATGGATTGCTTTTGTTTGTAAATTATGATTTATTCACTAATTCTTGATTGACATCAATTGAATAAATTCATTGAGTAATTATCACTATTTATTAAATGCCATATCATGTATATCATGTATGAAATCACTAAATTTGCAAAGTATAAATATTAAAAATGTCCTATATTAATCCATGTATGAGATCACTACTTCACATTAATGTCCTATATTAATGTCTTGGACTATGAACATAAATGCATAAATGTACACATGTGTAAATTAAAATTTCAAATCAATAAAGTCCATAATTATGTAACATATTAAGTGCATGAAACCAATATACTAAGCGCATGAAATAAAGTCCAACAAAGTACATGAGAAACAAAAAATATAGTCCATGAAATAAACAAATATAACACATAAAATCACATGTTTCTAGGTCATGTACTGTCTCTATAATCAAGAGACCTCTTCACACCATGCAGACTATGTGGATGACCTGAAACACTCTGTATAAGAGAAAGAAGAAATTAGATGTAAGACAATAAAAAATGATTTAATGACAATTTAATTTATAATCCATCACAAAATTAAATTACCATCATATCTACGTCTGGATGCTCTGGTGCACCTTAAGCAACCTCTAAATTCTCTAAATCAATCTACATAAACAAGACAAAGAAATTCAAAATTAGATGTACAACTCTACAATTATTATTTTTTAATTCAATTTAATTTATAATTTATCATATTTTAATTGTACCGTATTCTGAGGTTGTGTACCAAGCTCTTCTCTAGGACGTGTCTGTACATGTTCAACTACGAGATGTGTCTCATGCTATAAAAGAAAAAGAATATGTAAAAATATCATATTATGTATATATTCAATTTAAAATTTATAATTGCTTTAAATATAACAATTGACTTTAAATATAATAAAAAAATTAAATTACCATTTGATCCCTCGGAACCCCAGCCACATGTCCCTGTGGTGTAACTATGTTTGGGTCAAGGTCAAAGTTGCACCAACAAAGTCCTACAAGATCAAAATTAAAGCATGTACAATGAATAGTTTTACATATATATATATATACATATATATTCAAGTTTGCACATTTTGTGTATAAAGTTTTGTAAACAACCTGGAAACCAGTGGCCTCACGAGTAACCGCAACATCAAATGTTTTCCCAATGCCCATTCTTATTGTGGTATCAACCTAGACATACATGTACATAGACATTTAATGCTTATAATATTTACAAGTGTACATGCATGCGTTTCATATATCTAGTGAATTCAAAACTCATATAATTGTAACTATACTAATGTAAACTTTAAACAAATTTACAATATGAATGTACCTGCTCCTGATCTATGACGCTCGATAGTGGAGGAGTGCTTGACAATCCCTCAGGAGGAATCGACGTGGATGCCAATTGACTCACCTAAACCAACATAAATATTTGAAACATATATGAGATTCAATTATAAATTTAAAACTCAAGTTAAATAATTTATGATTTCATATATAATTTTAAAAATTGAAATCAAAATACCCCATAAGGGTTGTCGAGTATGACCGGTGTCGATGTATGTACTCGTGGAACAGATGATTGCCTTTGCATCGTTAGTGTCATCTGTACACCAAACAATTTGATTGTTAAAATGTATTGCAAACTTTTCTTTGATATATACAACCATCAAAATTCTTATAAAATGAACGTACATCTAGATGCATATTTATACCTATGTCGTAGTGTCCTCAGGGTGATGTTATGCTATGAGGAACTCTACAAATGAATTGATGCGACTAGATGAACCACCAGAATCTCCCCGTCCACTTGAACTAGGTGTGGCCTGATCAGGTCCATAACATACTTGATGACAACTAGTACATATATGGGGGACGAGCCTCGACACTCTTGGAGTGGTACTCGGACCAGCTCCATAAAGAACTCCTCCATCATCATCATCGTCTCTATGCTCCCCACTCGCTATCGTAGAAGCGTGCTGATCAAGGTCTCCTATGAGTGTACTAAGGGAACCTAATGTTGAGACCAGAGCTTGATGATGTATAGGTGCAGGAATGGGAGGACCAGGAGCAACAAGAAGGGGTTGTGCATGCATGGGGCATCGGGGATCAACCCTTGCCCCACCAAGGCCGCCACCAACACCTGGGAATGATCTAAAATCAAAAATAATTGGGTTTTTCCCCCAAAACAAACTCTACATATAGTTTTCTCAAAAATACAATGGGCACTCCCAATTAGCATGTGGGGGACTATCAAAACCATATACCATTGATCCCAAAAATGTGCACTCATCTGTGGATGTATGCACCACCTCATGGATATTCTAGATTTGTTGGGTGGAATGGGTTGTCGAGTAACGGGGTCAAGAAAGTAGGGGGCTAGATGGGCTTTCATTATTTTAAGGTCTAATATTTGTTTGTAAGAGAGACCATCAAAATAAAATTGTCTCATTTGTTCTTTGTCTCGTCGATGCCTATCAAGATCATAATCGATCACTCGATGAGACAACAACGCTTTTGCATCACATGCAAACGCTCACATGTGGAGGAATCAATGCCATTCTCGCATAGCATTGATTTGATTTTGTAATGATGCAACTTGGATCATTTATTCGCAAGTTTCAAGCGCAGCCTCGCTGCATGCATAGGTGCTGGATGTGGCATAATAGGTGGGAGGGGGAGCGGACGGGAGAGGGTGGGGGAGGGGGAGGTGGAGGGGGCGGAGGTGGGATGTGGTCAGGCTGAGGTGGTGTAGATTGATGATAGGTCTAATTACTGTATTAAAATCATCCATGATATGCTTGATATAAATGTGCACATGCATTAAATCATACAAAATAGTCCATGTGCATACATATATTAAGATCATATATTTAATTGAAATAGGATGAGCAACATATGTATTAAGATCATATATTTAATTGAAATGCACATATATATATACATTGATTGTTCAACTCAAGAGCATGTCCATACACAACTAAAAATTAAATGTATGTACATGTACATTTAAAATAAAATATGATGCATGACTTGTATTTAATACAAATCATTAAATCCAAACTATGTACATACATACAAATTCTCTAAAATTTAAGAACTGTACAGCAAATTTTAATACATGCACATATACATACCAAACACAAACTTGAAATATCTCACAAAAGCTCATTTTATGTCTAACACACACACACACATATATATTACAATTTTACAGCAGGAGAAATCATGATCTAGTAGATAGTCATAAAATATATACTATTATATACTATTCATTATAAGCTCATAAATTCCACCAAATTCATAAATCCTTGTCACTAAAAATATCATAAATCCATGTCACCAAATTCATAAATTCATAAATCCATGTCACTATTTAAGATCATTGTTTTAATTTATAAACTATTATGGCTCTCTACTGCATAGATCTTCATTTCTTTGTGTTTTCCTTTTCAAAATCAGCTCTCCTCTCCTCTAGCCATTGTCGATGCTCATCTATGATTCCATCCATAGCCCTTACAACATCAACAAGGTTTTGCATCCTAGATGCAAACATCCTCACAGGAGGTGCGGCACATTCTTCATTTTGAATAATGTTGATTTGATCTTGGATGATTCTAGGAGAAGCATTGATTTGTGCTTGCAAATGAGCATGTTCATTGATTTCAGGTGGTGGAGGTGGGGGGTTACGAGGTGGAGTGGGTGGAGGTGTAGGTGAAGGTGTTGGAGATGGATGGCGTGGAGGTGGATTGCAAATATTATTGAATGGATCCATGTGATCTTTAAGATATGAGTGAACCTGCATTAGATTTGTAATTTCAAGATGTAAGATACATGCTTAGGAAATACCTTTAAACCATTCAATATAAATGGCCTTAAATAATTGAATACAAATGATAAAATTATATGTAAGTTCCTCATTTATATGTCTAAGGCACATGTTACTTGGAATGAAAATACAATTAACTATTGATATTGTATAATCTTGCAGATCTTTATTATTGTTAAATTTGGTTGGGCCTTGGGAAACTTTAATCACCAAATTTTAAGAACTTCTTTGATACCCTTAAGAAATGTCATATTGGGACCCCTTAAGAAATTGAATTACGATTTAGGGTGACATGATGGCTTAAGGGGATCTACGTCTAGTGAGGTCCTAGGAGAAAATGACATGGTTCAAGTGAATAGAATTTGGTGAAGTTTCCCAAGGCAACCAAATTTCATTAAGAACCTTTAAAGAAAAAATGATGGCTTTAGGGTTTAGGGTTTAGAATTTAGAGTTTAGGGTTTAGCCTGTAATATGATAGCTTAAGGGGATCTACATGTAAGATCCTAGGAAAAAATTACATGACATAAGGGAATGAAATTTGGTGAGCTGCCTAAGGCAACCAAATTTCATTACATTCAAGAAAAAAAAATGATGGCTTTAGGGTTTAGGTTTAGACTTAGAGTTTAGGGTTTAGGTAATATAATAACTTAAGGGGATATATGTAGTAAGATCCTAGGAAAAAAAAAAATTACACAGTATATGGAATGGTGGAGCTGCCTACACAAATTTCATTAAGAGCCTAAGAAAAATGTGATGGCTTTAGGGTTTAGGGTTTAGGACTTTAGAGCCAGGTTTAGGGTAATATGATAACTTAAGGATATATGTAGTAAAGATCCTAGGAAAAAATTACATGGTATATGGAATGAAATTTGATGGAGCGTTTGCTGGCAACCAAATTTCCATTAAGAGCCTAAGAAAATGATGGCTTTAGGGTTTCAGGGTTTAGACTCTATATAGGGTTTAGGGTAATAGATGTAAATCTCTAAGGGGATATATGCAAGTATCCAGGACAAAATTACATGGCATAAGGAAATGCAAATTTATGGATTTTCCCAAGACAACCAAATTTCACTTTTAAGATCCCCGGGTAGACAAAATGAATGGTTTAGTGTTTAGGTTTAGATTTTAGAGTTCGTGGTTTGTGGTTTAGAATTTGGAATATTTAATGAACTTGCAAGTTAGCCGGCTAAACAAAGCTTGTGGAATAGTTGATTGAGATCTACTCTGTTTCAACTGACCAACCTAGATCATGATGGCAACTTTGATCACCAAATTTTAAGAACTTCTTTGATCCCCTTAAGAAATTGAATTACGATTTAGGGTGAAAGGATGGCTTAAGGGGATTTACGTCTAGTGAGGTCCTAGGAGAAAATGACATGGCTCAAGTGAATGAAATTTGGTGAAGTCTCCCAAGGAAACCAAATTTCATTAAGAGCCTTTAAAGAAAAAATGATGGCTTTAGGTTTTAGGGTTTATACTTTAGAGTTCAGGGTTTAGGGTAATAGGATAACTTAAGGGGATGTACATGTAGTAAGATCCTATGACAAAATTACATGGCATAAGGGAATGAAATATGGTGGATTTTCCTAAGACAACCAAATTTCACTTTAAGGTGCTGGGTAGGAAAAAATGAATGGTTTAGTGTTTAGGGTTTAGATTTTAGAGTTCAGGGTTTAGGGTTTACAAAACTTAGGGTAAAGTTTTGGTGCCCCTTGAATATTTAATGAACTTGCAAGTTAGTGAAGAACATTTTCTTGTGGAATAGTTGATTGAGATCTACTGTTTCAATCACTCAACCTAGATCATGAAATCTCATTCATATTATAATATTGCACGATCTTATTATTGTTAAATTTGGTTGCCTTGGGAAACTTCGCCAAATTTTAAGAACTTCTTTGATCCCCTTAAGAAATTTGTCATATTGGGACCCCTTAAGAAATCAATTTACGATTTAAGGTGATAGGATGGCTTAAGGGGATCTAGATGTCTAGTGAGGTCCAAATTTAGTCATACTATAGCCTCATTGGTTCCATCTAGCTTTGGGTCAAAAGTGTTTACCCCTCTAATAAAAAAAAGTATCATGTTAAAAATGAATCAATCTATACATATCACAAAAATAACAATAATCTTAAATGTAACCCATAATTCTAACCATAATAGAATGCTAAATGATCCCCACCCCTAACCATATCCTAATTGAACGTAAAACCTAATTGAAACCACTCAATTATAACCTTTACCTAATCTTAAATGTATTCCTATATAATTATATTATATTAAATTATATTATATTTAAATTAATTTATATTTGTATTATAATTATATTAATATTTATTATATATTCCCACTGTAACCTAACTACTACAAACCTAATTGAATCTTGCAAGCCTAACTCTCAATAAACCCCAAGTAAATTGTAACATTACCTATCCCACTGTAATCTTATATTATATTTTATGATATTAAATATTTATATTATTTAATATATTATATTAAATATAATATATTAAATAATATAAATATTTAATTATATTTCTTTTATATGAATCATCCTCCTATCTCTAAATTGTAATAATAGCATGTAGTTCCTCCAACCTATCATCATGTACCTCCTCCCTTTCCCATGTAATAGGTGTACCTTTGTAGGTGTTAAATGGTTCCATCTTGGTCTCCCCTTATTGATGCATTTCTATCCTTCCACATAAATCTATATAGTATCAAAACATAGGTAATTTTATGGTTATCATCTCCCTTAATTGCTAAAGAACCCATTATGCTTGAGGATGGGTGGATTATTATCTAGGATCACATCTTAAAAATCCTATAGAGGTCATGTGGTATGTGTTTCTTAATACATATATTCCCATACAAACCTCTTTCCATGTATTACCAACTCTCCTATATAATAGACACCTTACTAGATTTAAATTTCATATGATATATATGTACCCAAGTGTTTCCAATTGGAATTGCTATAATTATACTTTTATGGCATTCTAGATATTCAAAATAGTTTTCATAAATCTACCAAATAGACCCATTCTTGACATTGAACCTACATAATTTTAGGTATGTCCAATGAAAGAAACTTTACCCATAACACTCTCACTCACGCTCTCAGTTTTCTTCCAATAATTTAGAACCCTAATGATCATGTCTAATTTTCATAGAGAGTGATAATCCACTCTTCATAAACTTGTAGAAACCAAAAGGTTCTATATTATGTGTTCAAATAAGTGAAAACATTACAAAAAGCTCTACTAAATGGTGACAATAGAGGGTTTTTTAAGGCAACCAAATTTAATTGTAAGGTCCTAAGACAAAATTCAAATGCTTTAGTGTTGAGGGTTTAGATTTTATAGTTTAGGGTCTAGGGTTTTGCAAACTTAGGGTGAATTTTGGGTGGCCCTTGGCATAATTTAGACTTGCAAGTTAGTGCCAATTGGAATCGATTGTACGCACTTAGATTTACGAATTTTCTAACTAAATTTGCAAACAAACATCAAGATAAGCTTTATGAATTTTAACTATTCTTTAACATATTGTTTTCTAATCTAATTATAATTTAACATTGAAACTAAAGTTTAATATATATCATTTTTTCCATACAAAGCAAATAAAATTTAAAACATTTAAGCAACGCAAATGAATTTTTTTGAGCTCGAAATTACCTAGTTTTCAAAATAAAAATGATTTGTTCGATTTCAATTTAGGGTTTTAACAAATTTTTTTGTTCCAGTTAAATTTAGGGTTTAAATTTCTAAACAATTAGGGTTTTTAATGCAATTTTTTCGTTTCAATTCAAACTAGGGTTTTCAAATTCAATTTTTTTTGTTTGATTTGAATTCAGGGTTTCAAAAAGCTTGATTAGGGTTTGTAAATGCAATGTTTTTATTTCATTTCGATTTCTAGGGTTTTGAAATGCAATTTTTTTTGTTTTATTTCAATTAGGGTTTTCAAATTCAATTTTTTTGGTTTAATCGAACAATTTAGGTTTCAAAAGTTAAATTTTGTTTGTAAAATACAATTCAAGGTTCATTTTTTCATTTTTATTAAAAAACCTTCAGGTTTCATTGCATTTTTTTGTCTATTTTTACAATTATTCATTTCTACTATAACAGTTAAAAAATGCT
>VDFB02076297.1:400309-474634 GCA_007258455.2 Sequoia sempervirens
TGAAATTTGACTAAGTCTAAAATTTGTGAGATCTTCCAAAAAATAGAATTTTCATTGTAACTCCTAGAGATCCAAAACCACTCTCAAACATCCTGAAACTATATACATGAAATATAACTTAAAGTATAAAAAAGTAAATGCCCATATGTAAATGTCAACTTATACTTAAATGTTTATTTCTATGTATATAGTTAATTTAAAAGATAACAAGAAGAAAGAGACAAGAAAAGAGAAGAAAAAAATTTCCAATGTAGACTCAAACATGCGCCCTGTAACGCTACCAGAGATTTTGGAAATGCATCTCAAGAAAAACACAAAATCCATGTCAGCCCAGATATATGGTATACATTATAATGTGAGGGTGTTATAACACACTCGCATTATAATGCACGCCGCATTAGATATTGTTTGGGAATCCCTCAAGCCTTTGATTGGTATTTTCCTTGGAATACCAACCTAAAGGCTTGGAGGGCATTCCCAATGACCAGAGACGTGTTTTTGCAAATTCTACAATTTTTCACATAATCGGGTTCGTGCTCACCGTCAAGATTGCACATGGTTCAATATCAAGAAATCGAAACATGGGTAATGTTAGGTTCTCTCTTAGCTATCCAATGATGTAATCTTTTTCACTTTCTGACAATTTTAAGCCTTTCATCCATAATTTATTTTGTTTGTATGTCTCTTTTTTGGAAAAAGAAATGTTTGGTATTTTTTTGTTATAAATTAACCATTCATAAAAATTTCAAATAAATTACATTTTTGAAACTAGACTCCATTCTACAAATTAAAAAAAAAAATCAATTAGTTTCCAAAATTTGTAGGGGTAGCACTGCCAAAATTATGTTTTTCAGGAAGTGTCCACTTCGAAAATTAGTAAAAAATAAAATATTCATTAAAAAATTATTAGATAAATCATGCATCAACTATAAATTGTTAGCTAACTTCTGACCATAGCAATTTTAAAAATACTAAAAAAAAGTTCACCGTACGAGGGTCATACAAGAGTTTCTATGTTATGTTTTTCTAACAAAACATCACCAATTTTTGTATGTCCCTCATTTGAACGCCTTAATCTCAACCATTTTCAAAATAAACTAGTAGTTTAGAAAGTAGACTCGAAGCACTTTGATCCTTCTTTTTGTTCCATCTCAAAATTTTGAGTGTAACTATCCTCAATTTCATGTCCAAGGTCAATATTTCATGATTTCAGAAAAAAGGTGGCCACTTAAGCCCCCTTTTTGGGAACCATCTTGGTGCACTTACCCATCTATCAATATCTTAATCCTATGAAATTTTCAAGTTCTCAAACTTGCCTTTGTATATTTGCAGCTTTTCTTTCTTTACTTTGATATCTCCTTCATAGATGCCACTAAACTTATCTCAAACTTCCTTTATCGACTTGCAGTGAATCACCTTTATTACATTAGAATCTAATAGCCCACTCAAGATAGCATTATTTTCCTTTTCATTGTTCTCATAAGCCTTGATCTCATTCAGATTAGTTAGAGGAGTAGAAGTAATAGTATATCCATCTTAGATAGACTTCCAAACACAATACCCCAACAAGGATAGATGGGTTTCCATTTGGTATCTCCAGAAAGTGAAATTTGTTCCATCAAACCAAGGCACCTTGTGAGATCCTTCTTGTGCCATCCCATATCTTCCTCAAGTTGTTAGAATTATTCTAAGGATCGAAGCTTTGATACTAATTGTTGAACACACACCATAATACAGAGAGGGGGGTGAATCAATATTATATCAAATATCAAACTCTCTAGAGCAATTTGAAACTTAAACTTTAAATCACAAACAAAAATATTAAATATGAACACAATGCACAACACCATATGTACATGGGAAACCCCACAGGGGAAAACCACAGTGAGAAATGTGCTAGGAGCTATTGTCCTAATCCAACCTCACAAATGAATAATCGTTACAACTTTTTTTTAAGGCTACAACCCAAGGAATCTACTACTCCTTGTAGAAAGGTTTTAGGGTCACCTCCAAGGAAGCTACAACTCCCTGTAGACTTTATTTTAGGCGACAACCCAAGGAAGCAACTACTCCCTGAACTGAGAACAAACTCATACAATATTATAGCATGATAGTATTTCTACTGTTTAAATTTCACAATGAAGCTCAATCATTTTGATGATTGCAATTTTTCCTTTTCCCTTCTCTTTTGATGATTGCAATTTTGCTTTGAAAATTTCTTCAAATGTTTTCTTTGCAGCTTACTAGCTCACTTCTTTCAGCCTTCAAGAATGTTTTCCTTTGTCTCACTACCTCTAGCAATCAGTTAGGCTCACTCTTCACTTCCCTTCTATCATTGAGATACAATCAAATTGAATTCAGACAGGATCTTCCACTTCTACTCTTTCTCTTTCGGTCACTTACATAAACATCATAATGCATTACACATACTCATTCAACTCAACCACATCACCTAGATCAACTAAGTTTACAATTTATACATGATATTACATAGATAATATTACATATTGACTAATAACAACAATATTATTACATTTACAAGTCGGCAAAAGATCAAGCGACAACATGAAATGTGTAGAAGGAAAAGACACAAGTGGACTACATGCAACACCAGGAAGAGGGACATGCCTTGTGGATCCCAACACATGCTTAACCTAGTCTTAAATTCTCTTCACAACATTGGTCTTCAATGAACAACATCCACATGCTTCGTAAATTCAAATTAGGTCGGCCTTAAGCAAGAAACCATGAAACATGAAGTATGTTCACCTTCACAACATTGGCAGTACACATGAAAGATTAAGCATTACTTGAACTTATTCTAGATGAATCAAAATGACCCATACAACATATTCAGACACTTCATAGACTATGCATAAACTACAATTTGTGGCACACACCTTCAACATATCTCAATCAGTTAGGCAAAAACATAAACTAGCAACACCTTCATTCTGAACCACAGCCTATTCTAGAGAAACTAGAAAACACTGTGGAGCAACAAAAAATATCACAAGATCTTCAAGAACACTCTCATACAACTCTTTCACAACTTCATGCAACAACAAGTTGGTGCAACCCAATAGACATTGAAACTAGCCACTAGATAATATAGTCCTACACATTGTCATTTACAACTTTTTCTATAGAAGGACAAATGATATGAAATTTGGATATTGTACCTTCACAACATGTTGAACTTAACTTATAAACCACACAACCATATTTTCAACCGTGGAGGAATGAAGAACCAAACATTGCACCTTTGTGAGCATCTTCATAGAACCAACACAATCTTCAAATTGACACTTCCAAAACACCTTTCCTATAACTCAAATAAATTGAAACTTGGATCACACATGCACTAACACAACATGAATCTATCTTCCAAACCATAGGAGCAAATAATTACCAACAGAGAAATAGAAAGCATCTCTCAAAGATTCTAGAAACCAATCAGCCAAACTACAACTTAATTTTGATAACATTGACAACCAAACTTACCAAGAGGCAACAATCTAAAATGTGCTTTTAATGTCAATGAAAACCAAAATACAACAAATATATCTCATTAAGCTTAAAAATATGATCTCTATCTGAAAGTAGGTGTAGGTAATTTGATTTCATTACTACCAAGGCTTCTTTGAGTACCTGTAAGTTTGCATGAGATAGTTCTTCAAAGTTCTTGTGTGTCCCTAGAGCCCTCCAACAACAATCTTCCATCAACTTATGAGTATTATCAAAATGGGTTAAGGCTTCATTAATCATGTCTTGATTGACCTTCAATTTCCTTGAAAAATGATGGGACCCATGGGGCCTATCATCTTCATACAAATTTTTTTATTTATATTCACAACCATGCTTCCCAAAATTAGCTACCTCTATGACATATTTTTCACACAACTCATGTTTTGAGGCTAGGTCAGCATCAAATTTAATCAAGGCATCATTATCATAGTAGTGAGTAGAATCATCTTCTTCCCATAGGACGTAATCATCATCATCATGCACAATAGAGGAATGATCATTATAAGAGTAGGGTATCAAAACACGAGTAGAGTCATGCTCCTCTATAGTTGTTGGTCTACAGGGTGCATGCACAATCATAAAGTGATCCCTCAATTCGAGTAATACTAAATCAACTTTATCAAAGTCACTTTGCTCACTACATGACAAAATTTATGTATTCCTTTCATATGTATGAACATCATCACTATCCAAGTTATCCAAATCACAAATTTATCCTTTACCAATAAGATGCAGATTTGGTGAGGTAATTCTAGGCTTTCACAATGGAACATTAGTAGAATTCATACCTCCACATAGCTCATCAATCATTGCTAGTTTGGAAAACTCTGGGACAACATTTCCTTCAACCTTGTGATCACCATGAAGACTTATGTGTTCTCCACTTGTAGATGTAATAGTTGATCTTTGCTTGTCCATATCCTTATATGAGTGAAGTGAACATGTGAACATTGCTTCATCCTCTTTAGGGCTTCCACATGTATGGATAGGATTCCAAAATTCTAGACATGTTGACTGATATTTTTTTTCCCATAATCACTTGTAGGCTGAAAATCATAAGCAAGTGATTCCTCTTGCTTTTCTATCCTTTCTTCAATGGTAAATTTTGGTGATTTTGATTCTGATTTAGATTACATTTCCTCCAACAAAATTGATTTCTTTGGGTCTTGTTCCTTGACCTCCTCCTTAGTTGTTTTCCTTATGTATTCATAAAGGCCTATTTTGTGGGGGTATGGGTACTTGAGTTCCTTCAAGTACACATCAAAGGTAACACAAGCCTTTGCATAATTTGACAAAATTTGGTATTGCCAAAAAACTTGAATCTCAAATGGGTACCTTTCTTATTCATTGTGTATTTTTAGAAATATCTCTTCAATAGGATCTATGTATTCTTCCTTGGGTAAAAATTTAGATTTCCAATCTATTTTCTTTCTCCAAGGTTCCCTCATGTATCTTTTGTATATCTCAATTCATAAAATCAAATCCACATGCTAGCAGGATTGTTGCTCTAATACCACTAAAATATCCCCAATGGGATCTACTCTAAAATTTCCAATTAATACCCTAAATTTCTTATTTATATTTATGTACTTTTTTATTTAGTTTTCTGTTGAAACCCTAGGATTGAATTTTTATTTTTATTTTCTAATTTCAAACAAAATATCACAACGAACATACAATTTCCCAAACATGCCAAATGATGCTACCAATTGATATTTGTATCAAACATGAAAGCCACCATAAAAACACAAGATAGAGCATCCAAATGTAACATACAAATCTATTTTTTTGTAGATAACTTCTACTATTACAAAATGAATATTCTAGATTGAATTTACAATGAATTCATGGGCTCAAACATGCCAGACATATGCCTAGATTTTTTCTCTACAAATTAGATTTGAAGATATGATTATACATACCAAATATATGCAAAATAATCTTCAAATACCAAACCCTAGATGGGAAATTCCTCCTTGGTAAGTGCTTAGGGTTTGCTACTCCAAATATGCAAAATCACCCTCCAAAGGTGGGCACTTAGGTCTACTCAAAAGTGGTGCTCCAAATTAGGGAAAAACCCTAATGCACTCTACTCACAAAATGCCACAATAATTTTGCTCCAAATCTTATCTTCAAATCTGATTATGCATTGATGCTCCAAACCTCCAATTGTCTCCAATGAAGTACAATTAGAACTACATCATGAGTTCTCCACAAGGTGAGCTAGGATTTCATCCAACTCACCACATTCACAAGGGTTTGAATTTCCTTGGAATGAAGCCCAACCAAGGTTGTAGCCAAAGAGAAGAATCTATCCCATATGACTTGCACTTTACTTTCTTTTATAGCCCTCCAAAAAAAACCTTAACAAGAACGACCTCCTTTATTTATTTATTTTATTTTTTCCTTTTTTTTCTCCAAACTTAGTTGACCCCAATAATGTATTTTTATTTTATTTTATTTATTATTTATTTTTTTATTTTATTTATTTAATTATATTATTTATATATTATATAATATATACTAGTGTTTTAAAACACTATTAAAATAGGGTGGATTTAAGGTAGGAAAAAAGGGACATTACAAGGGGTAAGGAGATAGAGGAAAAATTAGAGTGAGACTTAAAGGATAAAGAGAGAGGACTTGAGAAAGATAGGGATATACAAAGAGGGAAGAGGTATATAGAGAGATCAAGAGGTAGAGGGAGAGAGAGATAAGAGAGATAAAAGGAAATAGAGATCAAGAGAAGAGAGATTAATAGTTAAAATTGTATCTATAACATGTAGAAAAATCTCCTACCATTATGTTGTGATAGATGCCATATGCTACTATAGAGCTCCTATACCAACATTTGCAACTACAAAATTTGATATGTCATTCACATTTTTATTGAATATGTACTAATTTATAACATGTTTGTTGGCTTGAATCATTTGTGATTGACCCACCATATATTTTTTCTCAATTATCTTGTTTACATATTTTTTACACTTTTGTTAGTCTTAAATTACATTATGCCATTATTTTTCTTATACCCATTCTCATCCATGCAGTGCCAGAGAAGGGATGCAAGACAATGAGAGTGCTATCATCCATTCAAAAAATTATTACACAAAGGATACATTGGATTCTGTGAAGTGTAGTTGGCAAGCACAATGTGGAGATCAAGTTTAAAGCTTATGTGAACAAAGCTTTTCACTTTCGTACATTCCCGAAAAACTATATCAGCTATGATTGAGGAAACATGGGAAAAAGTGTCTGTTAAGGCTATGAAAATTAACATCGTTTTATCTATGAAAGATAGCAAAATAATTATGTTGGATGGCCTTATGACATTTGTTACATTTTTTATACTTGAGAGTATCTTGACAAGTGAATATGTGCTTATGGAAAAAGAAATGGGTAAGGCAGTTTAGTGTGGCACTGTGATTATTTTCCTGATTCAAAGGTTTTATTTCATTCGTGTTTGGATTCTTGTAAATGGATGCATATCACTTCTCCATTGAGACCTTTGTTGCACAAATGTACCCAAAAATAGACCATTTTTTTTAAATGACCTTCCACATCTCTTTAGCATACACATTGTCTAGTATAATATTATTGTACAAAGAAAATTATTAATATAGAAAACCATGGGGTGAAAATAATTAAATTGATGTGTTAACATCCTTTCTTTCTGTAATGGAATGAATTTTCACCCCTAGGAAAATTCCCCATTTACATCACCCCTACCTTAGAAAATGAAAATCTGATAATGCAATCCCACATCTGCCACATTTCTCCATCCACTTGGCAACTCATTTTTGCGTCAATGGAGGAATCCCTGTCAAGGATGCATGCACATCACATAGACATCCACACACTGCATCATCATCCTGACAGGATTCCTGCCTCTAGAATCTACAAAGGTGTTACGTCTCTCCATTGGCAACGAAGTCTAATGTCTCTGCCCTCCTTGACCAATAAGAAATTGGTCTTTTGTCATTCAAATTCTCTATCATCTCATTCTTTCCTTCTTGATTCCACTTCATTCTCCTTCACTCTCTTGATCAATTCACTCACTCTCAACTCCATTCCTACACTCTCAAGCTTCTACATCACTCTTTTGTGGCTACAAGCTACCGGTTCTTGGCTCCTACACTTCGTTTGTTGTGAAAATGTTGTTGTTGGAGGACTTGCAAGCTCTCTCATTCCATTACTTTCCTTGAATGCTCATAGTTATGGAGGTGTTATTATATTTTACTATTTCTCTGCATCACTTTGTGTATTTTTGTAGCATACTTCTTGTTGGTGACCTCTCTTAGTACTATTTCATTTCTATTTCTACATCATTTTCCATACGATGTTGCTATCTAGCTGTCCATGGAGGTGGAAACACCAAAATGAGGGACTGTCTAAGGAAATCCTCTAAAAATAGCCCCAACATTTTCCTTGGTCTTGTGTGTGTAGGTGTCTTCACATGGAGCTACTTGAAGATTCGACTCATGGGTAGAAAGGTCTTCTTTTCTCGCTTTCTCTTTGTCAATTTTAGCTTAGCTTAGATGTAGTATTCTTCTCGTTGTACTTCAATTCTGCACTTTTCCAAAATTTTGTCATAGCACAAAACCTTAACAGTCATGAAGTTAGTTGGTTTTTTGGCGTTTCAGTCTATTCTAAGACCATATGTCCGTACAGACTCCAATGCACATCTTACATGCCAACACACCATGTTGGAGCCCGTAATCTACATTGTCATCCTCAGATAGAGAGTTGGACGGGCAGCAAATTGGACCCTCTAAATTAGCTCTTATGATCCTACGAAGCATTTGATTTAGTAGAAGGGTAGCAACACCTAGATTTCTCTTCGTTTTTACCCTTAACATCTTAACCTTTCCAATTCGCTTAGAAAATTTGAGGTAGATCAAGACAACCTATTGCTTAGGACTCTCCCATGACCTAAAGTCCCAGAGTAGCCAGTCCCCCTCCTCTACATTTTGGTGAACCTGACATGAACCTCTTGAATCCATTTCTTTGTTTCGAGACTTCTTCTTCCACATCCAAGGTGTGTTATAGATTTGTGTGTTGTAAAGATTTATGAGCTTTACAACTCAATATATGACCTTTGGGAACGTCATTAGGAGTGTGCGGCATTTAGAAATGGATTTTACGAAGGTCACCATGGCTCCCACTTTTAATGAGATGGTTTCTAAAACAAACACCAATTTCTTTGGAGAAACCATGTGTGTCCCTGTGCCACTCATCTCTCCTACGGCCTCATCTGTGGAGGAAGATGAAGCTCTCATGATTCCTGCAAAGCAACTCATTTCCCTAGATTGAAGGCTTCTAGAATTCAAGAACTATTTGGGGAAAGAAAAGATCATGGCTAGGGATGCTAGGGTGGTTAATGAGATAATACATATGTTGGATAAGGATTGGGTAGGTATGGAATTCCTCTGTGGTCTTACCAACATATTGGAAACTCGTCTCCCATCATACAACCCTAGATTGAGTGTTGTCCTGAGGACTTGGGCCTAAGACTGCCAAGAGATAGATAGAAGTCTCGATGCCTAGGGTGTCAATAAACATGGTTGAAATAGGCCCTTCCACCATAGCTCTTGAAGCGCCTCCTGTCATCAAAGTAAACAAGGTACCTCTGGCGTTTAGCTCCACTACTCCTAACACTCCAAGTAGTAACCTCAGGGTCAATGTTAGCTCGAGTGGTGGGGCCTCTACTAGAAAATGGGTTGGTGGGTCTAGCAATCATGAAGGTTTTGATGGTAGTTCATTGGTCCTGTTTCGTCGTTTGATCCTATTTTGAATGCCTTGTTACAAAACATGGGCCAGATATTGAACCAACTAGAGAAATTTTCCCAGGCCACCTCTCAACCCATCTTTCAATTGTTCTTCTATCACAATCCTTTATCAATAGCAATTCTAAATACTCATATCCCCCAAGGGATGGAAATTCCAAAGTTTGAGAAATATGGTGGTAAGGTAGATCCGCAAACACATGTTTCAGAATTCAATGCCATGTGTACAAAATTATTTCACCATGATGTATTAATGGCTAAGTTGATTCCCAGGTCATTAAGGACACATCCATTGAATGCTATTGTTCCTTACCTAAAAATTTCATATTCTCATTTGGTCAGGTCGTGAATCAATTTATAAGATAGTTCTAGGCAAGCATCGGGTCGAAGATGGCCTTCTCTGATCTCATCCAATGTAAGCAGGGAGAACATGAAAAAATAATTAATTTCATAGCTCATTATTAAGCATTATTTTCACATATTTTTTATCCTTTTCCTAACTAAGATATCCTAAAGGTTTTCATAGAGAACTTGTAGAGGTCTTGA
Organism: Sequoia sempervirens; assembly: GCA_007258455.2. Lineage (NCBI taxonomy): Eukaryota > Viridiplantae > Streptophyta > Pinopsida > Cupressales > Cupressaceae > Sequoia > Sequoia sempervirens. The sequence goes on from VDFB02076297.1 coordinate 410,173, forward strand.
TAGGAGAAATTTTCCTTAATGAAATATCCTTCTTTTGCACATCTGTGTGTTGCATTACAAGAATACCAACAGATGGTTTTACAATTTGGTGGATCCTCCTCATGCTTCCATTCTGAGGGAAAGTCTATAGTGTCGATCTCTAGCAAAAAAAAAACCGTTATGAATGTGGTCTCTTCGACTGATGACAAGGGCTTCAAACACAATAGGAACTTTACAAAACTATCTAAATCATATTTTACTATTTTAAATTTGTTAAAAGATAAATTCTTGACTTTTCTAGATCCTTGACCTCTCACTGATCCCTACCCCGACTAGTATGATGAGTACACATTTTTCCTATACCATCGAGTTCACATCAGCAAGAGCATTGTAACTGGTGTCTTGGTTAACCCCGTGAGTCATGTGAATTTTATAACGGAAGAGACTTTGCTTATCAACTTTTTGCTTGAGGAATATGAGAATTCAAAGACCACCATGCATACAAACGATGGACTCTCGATCCATCCTCTTGATTCTATCACCCTCTCAGTCTTGGTATAGCCAAGGGTCATAGATACTTCTTTTGTTATAATTCTAGAGTCAAATTTATTTAGGGTGAAACTAGGCATTTTGTGGCTAGTTTCCATGAATGGAATAGCTTCCCTTATTCATAAGTGTCTTAAGTTTTCTCATGAGAAAATTATGCATGTCATGCACAACAATGGTTACAAACCATTGATGTCACTTGGGGGCTTCTCGTTATACCACTTTTGGCCCGCTCCAATCGGTTTGCTCCCTCTAAGGATGGACTTGTTGTATCATGCCTATGTCAAGTATAAGATTGGGGTCATGATGCAAAAGGTGACTTACCCTACATCCGCTTATGCCATCTCTATCTATAGAGATCTAAATTTGACCGCTCCCACATGGTCAAATTCACCTCTTTATTCGTCTATTTCGCATCCTCCATTAATATTAATTAAATTGATTGATTTAATTAATATTCCTCTCTTTGCCTAAAGTTTTATAAAGTACTAATTTAATAATTAATACTTTACCATTTCATCCCCTTCATCTCTAAATTAAATAAATACATCAATTTATTGAAGTTAGTCATTTAGCCTTTTGAATTTAAATCAATTTTAAATTCCCCTTTTTCTCTCTCCTTGTCACATCCTCCATAATCATCTTCTAATATGAATTAGTTTAATTAATCCATGATTAGGATGTGCACACCCTTAATTAGGGATTAATGTCACATCCTCCAACTTTTTCCACTTGCTTCTAATCCCTCATTAATTTTCTTAATCATGTATTTGCACAACCTTAATCTAATCACATGCCATCTTTGGCATGTCCTCCAAGTCAACCTTTCATAAGTACTTTCTTATTTGGCATTGACCTCTTCCCCATGAGAATTTAAAAATCACATTTATTCATTCTATGCATTTCTCTTCCCCATGCAAGTTGTTGGGAAATTCTAAATTCCTTCACTTGTCATATCACCCACATGAGTCAAAGTCCTCCTTTTGGGAACCTTGTCTTATCCACTAGACATTCCCAAGCATGTGAATTTAAAATTCAAATTTATTCTCCCAACCACTTTTTCCCTCCAATCATGTGAATTTAATATTTACATTTATTCCCCCAACAACTTCTCTCATCCCCATGATGATAAGAGAGGACTTTCTAAAATTTCTCACTTGTCACCATCATTCTCACTTAGGGAAAAGAAGTTCCTTTTTGAGGAAATCTTCTCCCCTCCCAAGGTACTTTCAAATTATTTGTCCTTCCACATCACTTGTCCTTATTCCACATCATTTGTACCCTTTCCATCTCACCTTGTCCTTTGGACACTTCATCCTCCACATCGAAAGACATGAGGGCTTATGAGTCCTCAACTCACCATAGCCCTCCATATTGGCCATGGTGGCTCAATGTTGACTGTTGAATTCTCTAGAGAATTCAATTTCTTCTATAAATAACCTCCCTTCTCATTCATTCAGGGACCTTATGCATTTTTATCACACTTATGCTCTCAAGCCATTTAAGCACTTCTTTGCATACTTACTTTTCATCCTTCATTATTGCACCCTTTTAAGCTTTCATCCCATCCTCTTGCATCCATTTTTCTTAGACTATCACATAACCACCTTCATCATTTGCATCTTCACCCCTTTGCATCTCATTTTAGATCATTTTCCATCCAAGGAGCACACACTCAAGCTGCATCAAGGGCCAACCAAGGACCAACACAAGTAAAAGGTATAGTTTCTTGTTTTTATCTTTCTTTTATTTGTGTTTAATGTAGCCCAATTTTGAGGTGGTCTAGTGTTGTTTTATCTTGCATTTCTTAATTAGTTTTGCATATTAGGAGGTAATAACACTTGAACACATTTTTGGCATGCCCAGTGGGACCCACAAATGGGTCCTTTTACTCTTACGTTTGTTATTTTTTTGATATTTTGTAGGTTAAGGTGACACAGAGGGGTGACCCTGCCCTCAGATAGGTGACCAGGACCTGCAAAGGGGTGACTATGACCTACAGAGGGGCGACCCCGCCTAGACACAAACCTCTATCTGAGACAAAAAAAACCAGTTTAACTCTTTGTTTTGACCAGAGGGGCAACCACGACCTGCAGAGGGGTGACCTCACCCAAACACAGACACCTATCTGAGATAGAACAACCAGTTTAACTCTCTATTTTGACCAGAGGGGTGACCAGGACCTTCAGAGGGGGGACCCCACACCTGTCTGAGATAGAACAACCAGTTTAACTCTTTGTTTTGACCAGAGGGGCTACCAGGACCTGCAGAGGGGCGACCACACCCTAATAGGGGCGACCAGGCCCAGACAAAGCCTTCTGCAAGGAAAAAACAACATTTTAAATCATTTTTATAGATTGTTTTCTATTGTTTTGGTTATTACTGACCCCTTAACTCATGTTGTTAGTAATTGTAAAGGTTTTTACTAATGTTTGTGCAATTATTTCACACTTGACGAAGAACGGGGCTTAAAAATACTAAAGTATTTATTGCGGGATGAAAGGACCAAGGCATTTAGTTAGTTGTTTTCTTTCATTTTCTCACCAATTAGGCACATAGTCTAAGTAGGGGAGTCAATACATTGTGTGATTTTTTTGTAAATAAGCTATTGACGTATCCAATCTCCTTGCACCATTTGGTGATCCTGGGTGAAGAGAAACCGTAGCTTACTTAAGTCCTTTGTGTTACCCAAGGGGGCGTTACATCATTCAAGCTTTCCCCTTGCACTTCGTGTGAGCCTGGGGAGTAGCCAAAAATGGTTAGTGTTCTCTTCTTCGTGGGACCTTCTTGGGGATTTCATCACCCAAAGGGATGATTCCAACCACATGTACCGGCAGGGTATATAAAGGGGGGAGGTCAAATTTGTACCACAATCTAGTCATGTCATGTCTGGCAGAGTGTCAAAGCTAGGGTGATATCTAGATAGACGTGAAGAGTTGGTATGAGCCTTCAATATCTTGTTGGGGTTCCTAACTCACACTTGTGATGGGCTAGTGTTCGCGGTTGTGCCTCATGTACCGAGCATATATCGAGGACTCCCCAAATCACCTTGTTTAGCCTAGTTAGAGGACTGTGTTGGCCATACCCCTCATACTAATCATAGGATTGTGCTACTTGAACCATCTTTTCTATGAAAAACCAGTGCATATCTTATTAGTCAAGTTAGCCTTGCCTTTTGCTTGTTGTTTGAAGTGTTTTTTGTCCTCTTCCATAGCCATTTTTCCTAAGTCAAGTTTAGGTCTGTTGATAGAGGTGATCACGCCCTGACCAGGGGCGACCCCAACCTTAAGAGGGGCGACCTTGCCCTCCGTCTCAGTCATTTTTGATTCAAAATTGTTCACTTTTCACCCAGACAGGAAACCCCACACTGAACAGGGGTGACCATGCCTTGCAGAGGGGTGACCACACCCAGAAAGGCACGACCAGGCCCAAAAAAGGGGCGATCCCGCCCAAACAGTTGTTTTGCACTCTAAACAGTCAGTTTCGTCTCTTGTTCCATCAGTCTGTTCTCCCATTCTGAGCTTCTGTTTCTTCATTCCATCAGTCCATTTTCCCATTCTGAGCATCCATTTTGTCATTTCGTCAGTCCATTTCCCCATTCCGAGAGTTTGTTCTCTTATTCCATGAACCCGTCTGTCCATTTAGAGAGTTCATTTTTCCATCTGGGGAACCTATTTCATCGTTTGGGGAACCTATTTTGTCATTCAGGGAATCTGTTTCATTGTTTAGGGATCTCATTTCATCATTTTGGGAACCTATTCCATCATCTAGTGAGTTTGTTTCACCACTTGTTAGGCTTGTTTTCTCATTTCGATAGCTCGTTTGACCTCATTTCTGATTTAAACAAGTCCAAAACCTAGTCAGGAAACCATGCCCTGGGAATAGGCGATCACGCCCAGGGAATAAGTGACCTCACCCCTTGAATAGGCAACCCTACCCAATCTAAAGATTCAAACAGTTGGGGACCTAAAACCTTGTCGTTTGTTGTGATCTAAACACTTTCATCCCCTTCCATTCACTCATAACTCATCCTTTAGTCCATTTTCACTTTCCAAAGTTCATTTATTCATCACCTACATCATATAGGAACTCTTGGATCATCTCTAGGTTGCATCATTCATCATCATTCTCTCAATCCAAATCCCCTAAACCTTGTTTTAGAGGTTATTATCTGAATTGACCTAGGCATCTAAATCCAATCGTTATCCTACACACCAGTCATTATCTTCGGCCCAATCAATCCACTTCCATCTTGAGGTGGATTTGGTGTCGTAAGTCATCATCCTCGGCCCAATCAATCCATTTCCATCTTGAGGTGGATTCAGTGCCATAATCATCTATTTGTCCTTCAATCTGATCAACCAACGCCTTAAGTCACCTAGGGTAATTTCCAAAATGGGTTTAGAATCCCTTACATCATCCATCATCTAATCTTGTTGGTCATTTCGTCAACCAATCCTGATCCATCATTTGATCCTATCAATAATTTTACCAATCAATCCTTATCCAATCATCCAATCTCAATCCTATCCAATCATCCAATCTCAATCCCATCCAATCATCCAATCAATCCTATCCAATTATCCAATCAACCCTCATCCAATTATTCGATCTCATCATCCAATCAATCAATCCTTTATCCAATCCAATCAATCTTCCAACTGTAATTTAGGTCATCCTTGCATTGAGTCTAGTCTCATCTCATTCCACCCAGTAGTTATGCATTTTCATGCCCGTTTAGACTAGATCACAAACCAAGAAGAAAATGGCACAACAAGGTCAAGGTTCCTAGCCGACCGTACCTCAAGATCCTAGCAATGGGGAAAACATCTCTCAAGATCCTAACAACGGGGAAAACATCTCTCAAGATCCTAACAACGATGTGAACATCCCTCAAGATCCCCATAACAGTGCTTCGTCACAATGTAACACTAACGGTCAAAATACTTCACTACTCAGTGACAAAAACATGATCAATCAACCTGAAGTCACTGTTGATGAATACCTAAGCAATCCCACTAACGTTCAGATGACATATCACCTCCTCGACGAGTGTGGGGATAAGATCCTCACTACTTTACTCATGAAGGGATTCAAACCGCCATCTGGTTTTGACATGTCATAGTACACCAACACCCAGACCCCTCCAATGCATCAAGACCCACAAAATGTTCCCAGAAATTCCTATGTTCCCAAGGGTACACCCATAGATAACTGGTATCATCCTAAGTTTGGAAATGTTGTGATACATCAAGTTTCTAATTATCCTCCCCTTCCATAGCAGCCTCTACGGCACCATCTGATCCTTATGATCCCTATGCCTATGGCATGCCACAAAACATCTCGTATGCTCCACCACTCCCACCTCAGTATCTTGGTCAACCACCTGTCAACACTGGGGGAAATCCCTTTCTCACATTGATGCCACCACTAGGACCTGTACCCACAGGAAATCTCCTACCGCCCCCTCATGGTAACACTTTGGTGATCCAACAGCCTCCCGTTAATCCTCATCAATCCATTACTTCACAGGCACCACTGTAGCATGTAACTATCCCCTCGCAAGCACCACCATAGCATACCGCTATTGTTTCCATCATCATGCAACAACATCATTAACAACCTCTACAACATAACATTTCAATTCCACAATAGAACATGTCGCAGCAAAATGTTTTGAACCCACAACAACATATTGTCACTCATATACAACCTCCTCATCAGGCAACACAAACAGCATCACACCCTCAACAACCACCTCATGGTGCCTCTATAGCAGTCCCACAATAATAACACATCCCATCTTTCCCTCCTTATCAACAATCACATATGCACGTTCCCACACAAACGTAGCGTAATCCTCACGTGCAATATCTCTACCATCCGTCTAGCACATACATTGCTTATGCTAATCCGAATATCCATGTGGCCTCTTAGAATCCACCACAAACTCAACCACCACTTTACACTAATCCTCCACAATCACACACTAATCCCTACCATTAAACTATCAATCCGCAACTACTTTCGTATGCTACACAGCAGCCAAATGTTGCCTATAATTACCAATCCAATCCATATTACACTCAGCAGCAACCACCCTATCAACAGGGTCCTTCGTCCACCTCTTACTACCAACAACCATCGTCACAACAACAAGGAACTTCCACATCCTCATACTACCAAGCTCCACACAATGCCCCATCCACTTCATATTATCAGTAGCAGCCACCTCAGAAACAGGCACCCTCTGCCTCTTATTACCAAAATTCATCATCCTCCTATCTGCCTTACATTAATCCACAACCCGCTTATGCTAATCAGTGTCAACCTACACCCTCATACGATCCCAATACTTTCATCCCATCTTCATCACATCATCAATATCCACCCAATCCATCTAATCCAACTCCACCTACCAATAAAGATCTGGAGGAGCTCAAAGCTACATTGAAAGACCTACAAGTGGGTACATCCAAAAAATCCTTCAAGTTTGAGGAGATTTTCCCATATCCGTTTGATTCTTCAATTTCACTTGTCCCCTTTCCGAAGCATTTCAAGATACCCAAGTTCAACAAGTATACAAGAACTAATGATCCAAAGTCCCATCTATAGGAGTTCTATGCACAATGTCAAGATGTCCAACATAATGACAATTATCTCTTGTGCTTGTTCCCTAGAAGCTTAGGAGGGTCGGCCTTAGATTGGTTCATGGGTCTCAAGAATGGGACCATTTCTTCCTTTGCTAATCTTTCTGAATAGTTCTTCAGATAGTTCTCCTTTAATTTGGAGGACATTGACACTCTATACCTCTTGAAGGAGAAGCAACGTGATGGAGAAACTTTCGATAAATACCTGCAAAGGTGGCAAGCTATAGCTAGCTATATGAAATCCTCTCCCAGCGAGAAAGAAATGGTCACCATTTTGTGGCTAATGCCCATCCTGAAATGGCACATTCTCTTAATCTTCATTGTTTCACTACCTTCTCAAAGGTTATCAAAAAGAGCCCCATCATTGAGAGATCACTTGTCGCTAAAGGGAAAATTAAACTATACAACTCGGATAAGGACAAGTCATCCAATGACAAATCCTGTTACTGGAATAAGAACAAGAATGTAGTCAATGATGGCGTCACTAATACTAAACATGTTCAGGTGGCCAATACCTCGCAGAGGCAACAAAAATCCATGCCCAATGCCATATTTGTGCCACAGGGGGCACCTCGACCCCCTCAAAAATCCAATCAAAACAATCAAGGGAATGGTAAACGTCAATACACTCAATTAGGAGAACCCTTGAGCACTGTCTTCAATAGGCTATTGTAGGTCAATTACCCCCATCACATATCTTGTGACTAAACCTTTTGATGATTCTAAACCTAAACCCTCCTGGTACAAGGAAAATGAGTATTTTGACTTTCACAAGATCAAGGGTCATTCCACAAACAAGTTTCAAGGTTTGAAAACGTATGTCCAAGACCTTATAGATCAAAGATATATCCATGTGGATGCCAACTAGGCCTCATCATCCAATGCTTAGCTACAAATATATCAAAATACTTTCCCCAAGCATAACCAAGGTCCTAGCACATCCAACACAAATCCCGGACCTAGTAACAATAACAACCAGGATAACAACACTAATAATATCACCTACAAGAATGTCCCCCTTAACTATGAGACATTCGTCATGCATATTGGGAAAGCGGAACCATGTGTTTCTATGATACATGTCAAAGCAAAGGAGCCTCAATTTGTTGTTACCACTCACCGCACTCGCATTATTGTCCCTGGAGCCTCCACGTCAGCCCCATCACCTCATGTGAGCTCTCAATATAACATCCTTGACCATCTAGGAAAGACTGCAGCACAAATATAAATCCTAGATTTGCTAAAGTCTTCTCCTATATATCAGGAAATCTTGATGAAAGCTTTGTAGGATGCCCGTGTCCCCAACGACATCAACCCCACACAGTTCCAAGCTTTGGTAGGACACCTTTCATCAACCTACCAACTAGGTTTCAGCCAAAATGACATGCCTACCATCAATTCCAATCACAATCTACCCCTCCATATAGAGGTTCTCGTTGCTCGAACTAAAGTAAAGAGGGTCTTGATAGATAATAGATTTGATCTCAATCTTTGTACATTAAAGTTCATAAAGCAAGTAGGATATACCCATGTTGATTTAAGCAATCAGATCATCACTATAAAGGCTTATGATAATGCAAAAAGGGATTCTAAAGGGGTTATTGATCTTCCAATTCAAGTTGGCCTAGTTATAAAATACACCACTTGTCATGTCCTTGATCTGGACCTCCCCTACAACCTTCTTCTCGGCTGACCATGGATCCACACCATGCAAGTCGTCTCGTCTACCTATCATCAATGCTTGAAGTTCTCATTTAATGGAATGGAAGTTATGATATAAATTGATCCCTAGCCATTTGAATACTACCCTTCACTCGAAGCTTCTTTCCCTCATTTCCATTATTGTCCAAGAATGGAAATGGGACCACCACTAGCATCCTCATCCAATCCATCATATAATCCCTAACCCACCCCCTCATCTGCTCCATCTTCTACTTTTGATTCCATTATCACCAAGGTCCATATCATTGACAAGGGATGTGGTGAGTATGAGATGTGTACTGCTTTGAACGTGGCAACATGCCACCCTCACCACACACATATGTTCAACCCTCCGAGTCTACACTGAAGGAAGAACAAAATCCAGTCACCTTGAGCTCCAAAAATGTGGGAACCAACACTTATGTATCTCTCGTGTTACCACAATATATGCCTAAAGATGATATAAGTCAGTGGATATATCGTGAAGAACCTGAACCTAGTCCCCCTTTAAAGGAATATTTTCAAGAGATGTATCATCAGCCCTCTAAGTACGCTGAGAAATACAATTATCAAGGGAGAGGTCTTGGTCTAGAAGAGCTAGGAAAAAATCAGTCGATTGACACTTCCATACATCTAAATAATTCAGGCTTAGGCTATCATAAAAAGAAAAAGGGTCCTGCAACGTCGACTAGTACTTCTAACAACATCAATGTGGGCGATGGTCTTTTGGAAGATATACCAGAGGAAGAGTGGATCATACATGCGTACGATGATATAGATCACGTAGACCTTTCCTCCATGTTCAAATGCCTATCTATTTGCACCATTAGCCTTTCCCTCCACCATCTCAAACTCATAGATTGGGACCTACGTGAAAACAAACCTATCAACTCACTTCCCTCAGCAGATACCTATGTACACCTCATGGAATTAGGGGAAGATGAACACCCTAGTCGCAAAAATAAGAAAAATAAAAATCCAAAAGGGTCACCTAGTGAAAACCTCCTTGAGGCACTTCTTAACTCAGAAAAATTCAAAACAAACGACATATCTGACGGTGAAAACCTCAGTGAGGCATCAGAAGATGGGTATGTTCATCTTCCCCTTGTGGGAACACAGTTGTCTAAACAATCATCCATTCTAATCAAGGAAACACAAGAGGTAAATTTTGGAACTGAAGAGGATCCCAAAATCACATATGTAGCCAAAGCTCTCTCAGAAGAACACTCTACCATTGTTCAAATCCTTAAGGAAGGAAAACTCAATTTCGCATGGGCATATTCAGACATGCCTAGGTTAGACCCTGCCTTGGTAGTACACCATCTAAATGTGTGTCTTGATACAAAACCGGTTAAGCAGAAGCTTCACAAAATGCACCTGCAAGTTGCTCTATTGGTCAAGAAAGAATTGGAGAAGTTGTTGGAGGCCAAATATATAAGACCCATTGATTACTCCGAGTGGATCTCCAATGTCGTGCCAGTAGCCAAACCCAATGGGAATGTCAAGGTGTGTACAAATTTCAGAGACCTCAACAAGGCCTATCCGAAGGATGATTTCCCCTTGCCAAACATCGACATGCTAGTTGATTTAACTGCAAGACACGAGATGATATCCCTCATGGATGGATTTTCTGGATACAATCAGATCAAGATTCCACTTGAAGATCAACATAAAACAACCTTTACCACACCTTGGGGTACATTTTGGTATAATGTTATGCCCTTCAGTCTTAAGAATGCAGGGGAAACCTACCAACATGCAATGACCATCATCTTTCATGATCTCATCCACATCATCATGGAAGACTATGTTGATGATCTACTAGGAAAATCAAGAACCAGAGAAACACACCCTACAGTCCTAAGGAAGATCTTTGAGCATCTAGAGCACTACAAGTTGCGCCTCAATCCAAAAAAGTGTGTGTTCAGGGTTACATCAGGAAAGTTTTTGGGCTTCATTGTCTCTAGGAGAGGTATAGAAGTGGATCCAGCCAAGGTCAAAGAAATTATGGATATACCTCCACCTCGCAACCTAAAATAGTTAAGGATTCTCCAAGGTAAGCTACAGTCCATTAGAAGGTTCATAGCACAGTTAGCTGACAAGTTTCAACCATTCACCCACCTCCTAAAAAAGAATACATCCTTCAAGTGGGATCCTATGTGTCAGCAAGGTTTTGACAAGATTAAGGAATACTTGGTGCATCCTCCCGTCCTTATGCCTCCAATCCTAGGGAAGCCACTTTTATTGTACATCTCAACTACTTCAGTGGCACTGGGGGCACTACTGGCACAACATGATGAGTCATCCAGAGAATGAGTGATCAACTATATTAGTCGAACCTTAGTTGGTTATGATCTCAACTATTCTTCAATGGAGAAGGCCTACCTAGCCATATTTTTCTGTTCACAGAAGCTTAGACATTACATGCTCAGTCATCCAGTCAAGTTAATATCAAAAGTTGACCTGCTTAAGTATTTTCTATCTAGAACAACGTTGACTAGACGAATGGATAAATGGGTCATGTTGCTGAGCGATTTTGACATAGAATATGTGGACCACAAAGCTATTAAGGGATAGGTGATAGCGGATTAGTTAGTCGATGCTCCCCTGGTTGATGCACATCCTTTGGTAATAGAATTTCCTGATAAAGAGGTCTTTATAGTAGAAAAATCCACCACATGGACACTATACTTTGATGGGTCATACACACATAACGGATCGGTGGTAGGAATCTTGTTTGTCACCCCCAAGGTGATTATATCCCAAAGTCATTCAGACTGGCCTTTCCATGCACAAACAATATATTTGAATACAAAGCTCTTCTCACTAGCCTTAGAATCGCAATCAAATGGAATATCACTCACTTAAGGGTCTTCAGCGATTCACAATTAGTCATCAAACAGGTCAATGATGAGTTTTTAACAAAGGATGAGAAGCTGTTACCTTATAAACGCATGGTCGATGACTTTAAGAAGTCTTTCACCTCTATTCAGTTTGACTAGATCCCTAGAATACATAACAATGTTGTTGATGTGATGGATACAATTGGTTCCTTAATTGACATGCCCAAGGATCAGACAGAGTGTGAATTCCTAGTTGAACAACTCTTAATCCCAGCATATGATATCCCTGAAAGTGAGATGGTGCATGAAATTGTAGGTCCCACGTCCCCCTGGTATCATGATATCTATACTTATCTTCACGATAGCATCCTATCTTCTGATCTAACATGTAACCAAAGAAGATCCTTCATCCAACGTACGTATCATTACACCATCATAGGTGATACTCTTTATCGATGTGGGTATGATGGAACCCTCCTTCGGTGTCTGAACGAGACTAAATCCCATACTATGTTAACGGAGGTATATAGTGGTGTATGTGGGGCCCACTCAAATGGCATGGCCCTAGCTAAAATAATTCTCCAAGTAGGCTACTATTGGCCCACATTAGAACATGATTCTTGTGGGTTCGTCAAAAAGTGCGTCCCTTGTCAGCAACATGCTGATCTAATACATGCTCCAGCACAGGATCTGCAACCTCTTGTTGCAACATGGCCCTTCTCTTAGTGGGGTTTCGACCTAATTGGAAAGATCTATCCCCCATCCTCTAATGGCCATACCTTCATCATCACTGCAACTAAGTACTTCACCAAGTGGGTGGAAGCAATGCCACTCTCACAAATCACAAGTACTCAAATTTCTAAGTTTATCCTCTTCCATATTCTCTACAGATATGGAATACCATCAACCATCATTTTTTACAATGGAAAGCATTTCAACAACCAAGCTATGAAACACCTTTTTGATACCTTCCATATCCAACATCATTGGTCCACACCTTATTACCCCCAAGGTAATGGTCAGGCGGAAGCCACAACCAGAACCTTCATCAGAATCCTTAAAAAAGTGGTCAACAATACTGGTCGAGATTGGCACCTTCATATACATCCTACCCTTTGGGTGTACCACACTTCCATGTACACTCCTACCAATGCCACTCCATATTCTCTCATCTATGGTGTTGAAGCTATCTTTCCAATTGAGGTGGAAATTCCCTCACTAAGAATCTCCCTGAAGAATCTTATCAGTGATGAAGACACTCAAGTTGCAAGGCTCATCCAACTAGAACTCTTAGAAGAAAGACAGATCAAAGAATATGATCATTTTCAAGCCTATCAGAATCACCTAAAAAGGAGCTACAACAAGAAGGTTTGTCCCCATCAGTTCAATGTTGGTGATCTACTCCTCAAAGGAAATCAATGCACTCAACAAGACTAAGAAAAGAAGGGAAAATTTGAAGCAAATTGGCTTGGTCCTTATGTCATCACCACCAAATATGGATTAGAGGCCTACAGACTTGTAACACCTGAGGGAGATCCCCTAGAGAATCCCATTAACATTATGCACCTGAATAGGTTCTACACTTAAATCAGCTAGGGTATCCTCTCCTGCAAAAATCCAAAAAAAAAAGTGAAAAATTATTAAAAATACAAAAAAAAGTAAAAAGTAAAAAATCCAAAAAATAGTAAAGAGAAATAAATTCATCCTATGGTGAAAATCACACTTGGTGGCACCTTGGATAAGTACGGTTGGTGAAAACCTGGTAACAAGCATCATCCATAGAGAGCTTAATCATTATCTACCTAGTGTCCTAATTACTGCATGTCTCCATCCATCCTATCCTCACATCCAATTCCTAACATCCTATCCTATCCTATCACTTCATCCACATCCCATCCTTGGCCACTTGGTATGTTTTGATTAAGCATTGGATGATCATCAGCTATCCATAATCTTGAGCTTTTTCATCCTAATCTGAGCTTATGTCAGTTTCACGTCATCATCTAGAGTCCTTCATCACATCGGTCATCATCATTTGTCCTTCATGTGTCCCTCATCACTTTGTCATGTCAGTCTTTCTTCTTTCATCGTTTGTCTATTTCGAACTATGTTGCCCCTACGCTTTCACGTAGGCAAGGTTGATCATTTGATCCTCCCCTGGGGAATTTGTCTACCGTGTCTTTCATCATCCATCATCGATCTCCATTTTCCTCTTTCCACTTTTATCCATGGTCTTTTATGAACTACGAGGGCTCTGTGCTTTCACGTAGGCAACGCTAATCTATGATCAGCCCCTGAGCCCCTAGGTCTATAGGATGTGTCAATCTTGTGTCTTGTGTCTTGTTTCATGTTGTCAAGTGTTTCCTTATCTAGTTGGTTCTTCACAAACGGGATCCTCTAGTATCAGGAGATCTAATTAGTATCAAATATCCTGCGTTATGTGGGTCGTCTTAGTTTAGTTTCCATCTTCGGTCTCAACAGGATGCATCCTTCCTAATAGACCTCATCAATCCCATCCATCCCCTTTGATCCTATGGCAAAGGGCGTTTGAAATTTACTGTGATCTTTTGATGCTTTTGTCTTTTGTTTATTGTTTGAGCTCCCTAATATAACTAGTCAAGGTCGCCACGATCTATCATATTATGGTGTGTTTTGATTGGTTAACATAGGGGCATATCTTGATCTTTTCTTGTTGTTGTCTGCTAGGTTGTCCCACATAGTACCCACTGGGATCTCGGAGATCTTGTGTTATGCTAGGGCATCCCTTTGTGCTTGTGGTTATCCAAATGCTTGGCCATACCAAAGTCTTTGTCACTTTGGGGTGTTGGGATAGGCTTCTTGTCTGATGTATTTGTTTTATGTGTTAGACTCTAACTTGCCTTGGTTTCATATACCCTAGCACCTAGTGTCTTATGCTATAGCAAAAATCAGTGCTTTGAAGATGGAAAATTAAACTATGATTGCATTTCATAATCAATTCCATTGCATTTCATTCATCCCTATCCATTAACCTATGATTTTGGTTGTGCAAATATTCACCTTCTCTCTCTCGTTCTTCTCAGGATATCAACGGTTTTTGGCAGGTGCAGTTTCACACCATCTACCCACATTCTCATGCAAATCCTTATTGACACTTATGTTCATGTTGCGTTTCATTTTATTTTATAAGCTAAAACATGCATGATCACAAATGAAGGCCATTCACATTGCATGATGCATTATAGGTTCCTTGCATTTTATCCCATGTGCATTATCATCTCATATTACGTTGTTTAGATTAATCATGTTTGGTTATTCTAAGCATCTTAGATTCATTTTTATATCCATACATTTCCAAATTAGTTTATATCATTAACATATTACATGCATCACCACCTGCATCACAAATTGTTAGGTCCATATCCATTATAGATAAAATCATAAAACATGCATTACACGCATTAGTTGCATCCATAGAAGCATCAACATATAACATCATAAACATGTACATGTATTACATCATCATGATCACCCATCATAAAATCATAAACATACACATATGCATAAATAGAATCATCCATCATATACATAACATGAAGTCAATAAGGGTTGTCGCATATCATATAAATATCAAAATCAAATGTCCATCACATAGTCCATAATAATGTCCATTAATATCATCAAAATGCATATCCATCGTATGCATCATAATCACAAAATAAAGTACAGGTACAAGGATCTGAATCAAATTTAACCACTGCTATTTTGTATTGTCCATCCACCCTGCATCTATCAAAATTTGGTATCTTGTCATCTGCCAAAAGAGTTACCCACGTCTAACCTCTGTGGAGAGTCAGGCAGCAACCCTTTTCGAGGGAGGGTTGCCTGAGAGTCACTACATCCTCGGGTCCATGTCTCTAGTGATTGGGATGGTGCGGGCATTTGAGGAGCCTGTCGGACATAATGAAAAGTGTGTTGTACCAAATCTAGAACTACATGCTGATAAGCAACCATCTAGAAGGCCGCCTCTCTCATATGTTCATCTCGCTCTATAGCCTAATACCGGGCTTCATTCTGCTCATGTCTATATCTGTCTCAATCTCCACAGATGACTCCTCTCATGTTCCCACGCCTCCTGAGCCATCCTTAGTTGATTGATCTCCACCTGTAGTCAATCTCTAACTATATATCTATCCTCCTCTGCAACCACTACTCGTGCCTTTGTGGCATCCCTCTCTCTCTACAGTCTTTGTACCTCTACCCTTGTCCCACCACTACCACTCTGCAGTCTTTGTACCTCTACCCTTGTCCCACCACTACCACTCTGCAGTGTCACTATATGTGCCCGTGAAGCATCCTTCTCCCCTTGCATAGCTTGAGCCTGTGCCCATACAGCATCCCTCTCCCCCTGCATTGCATGTACCTGTGTTTGTGGTCTGTCTCTCTCACCCTAGAGGGCCTGTACCTCTGCATGCACCATGTCCCTCTCTCTCTACACAATCTCTAACCGAGTCTTTGTTGCCTCTGCCCTTGACCTCACATCCCCAAGTGTTGTCTCTACCATAGACACCCTATCCTGGAGCTCAGTCCTCTCCCTTTGCAGCCCTATCACCTGTACCCTCAACTCCTCCATCTCCCTCTCGACCTGTTGCCGACCCTCTGCTAGTACCTGATTTGCTGCCCCTTCATGCTCCTGTTGTCCCCTAGCCTATGATAAAGTCATCTCTACCTATAGTCTATCCCAATCCTAGGTCACCCCAACCAGCTCACCACATACTTTGTGCACCTCTGCTCGCAAGTCATCTATCTCCCTCTTTGCATCTCACACCTATGAGGTAAGGTGGTCAACAATGAAGTCATAATCCCTCTATCCCTCAGCCTATAACCTAGCTACCTCTTCCTGAAGCTTGCTCTCCTTAGCCCCAAGTCTGCACACCTCAACCTCTGCTTTGTCATATGTAGCCTTGTCTAGGCCCCCCTCAACAATACGATAGGGTCCTCAAGTGGTACATATGGTATCGTCGCCAATGGCTCCACCACGAGAACTTCCACATCCATAGCATCCTCCTGTTGATCACTCTCCTGCTTAGCCTCGATCACCACCCAAGCTCTCCTCAAATGTCCCCTCCTCCCCACCCTCATCTTCCATCCTACGGCACTCACCTCCCCCTCAGGCTCATCTCTCTCCTCCCTCATCTCCATCTCTGGCTCATCAGGATCTTGCTTGGCTCCAATCTCCACTTGGGCTCTCCTCCACTGTCTACTCCTCCTCGCCACTCCCGCTACCTGTCCTATAGCCTCTGCCCCCTCCTGTCCTCTCTCTTGTTGATATCTCTCCTCCCTCACCTCCATCTTTTCCTCATCATGCTCCTGCTCGGCCCTAATCTCCACCCAAGCTCTCCTTGGCTATCTCCTCCTCCCTACCCTCAACTGTTATCCTACAGCTCTCGCCTCCACCTCGGGCTCATCCATCATCTCCACATCATGCCCCTCTCTCTCCTACTCGAGCACCACCTGCTCCCTCCTTCATTGTCTCCTCCTCGTCGGCTATCATGTGGCCCCTGCCTCCTCCTATCCTCTCTCCTATTGTCCTGCCACCCTAACTGCCTCTTGACCTAACCTCTGTTGGGCTCTCCCCCTCCCTCTCCTTGATGTCGCCAGCCTCAGCTTGTCTTCTAGTCCAAAGCCTAGTGCCTCTGTAATGGGCTCCTTTGGTGTAATTCTCTCCCACTGATGGTTAAGGAACCATCTGGCATATCAACGTGTCACTCCTACCACCTCCTCCCCTCTGGTCCTCCCTAGGTAGGGTACTAGCTACAGTGTCGCCCAATGCACCCTTGCAAACTCAGGAAAAATTGACTCTCCCCATGGCCGCTCTCATGTGATCCACCTGAAACTCTCTAGTGCCTAGGAAATATCCTGTGGTAGCCCAAACTATCTCATCACCCTGTCCTATTTATGTGACTCCACTATGTGAGACTCCCTCCTGACTATGTAGCACCTGGTCCTGAAGTAGCCCATGTGTCTCACCTCCTCTACCCTCCACCCAATAAACTACCGCAACATGTACGGCCGCCACAATATGTGCTCCTCCTGTAGGTCATCTACAGGGAAAACTTAAGTGGTGAATCTTCGCCAATTGGCGAATTCTAGGAATCGGCCAAGTTGAAATTGGTGAATTCTTGCTCCGAGCAGGATGTTCAAATTGCCCAAATTTTACGAAGTATAGGTCCAATGCATGTCTATTCGCCAATGAGTTTTTTTATGAGGCATATTTAAGCAACAAATTCACCATTTTCAAACTACGCGTTTCAATTTGACTAACTAATATTTTCACCTAGAATCCTGAAAGCATTTAATAAAAAACCTACATATTTGCCAATACTATTAAAACAACATTGTATCAGGACCCATTTCACCAATTAAAATTTGCAAATAGTTGCTTGTGAAGACCTATTTCGCCAATTAAAATTTATAAAAAGTTTCTCATGAGGACCTATTTCACCAATAACATTAAAAAAAATTACATTTGAAGACACATTTCGCCTTCAAAATTACAACGTATCATTGTATAAGCATGCGATATTCGTCAAATTTTAATA
The DNA here is from genome assembly GCA_007258455.2 of Sequoia sempervirens. Lineage (NCBI taxonomy): Eukaryota > Viridiplantae > Streptophyta > Pinopsida > Cupressales > Cupressaceae > Sequoia > Sequoia sempervirens. The sequence continues at coordinate 428,473 of VDFB02076297.1, forward strand.
TACCATTTAAAAATCTCGTGAAATTCGCCAAATATGGAATCATGGATTGATATAAATACAATTGAAAGTGTCATTTATTCTTACACATTTTTTTCAATTTTGAGGTTCTACTTCTCCATTCGGAAGTTAGCGAAAGTAAAAAACGTAGACTTAAAAGGTGAGTGATCATTTCTTCATAGTGTTATTAGTTATAATAATAAGTTTTCTTTATCTCTTTTCCATTCTTGCTTCAACAATGTGAACCTTAGAAGTTAGAACCAAACTTTGAAGTTTCAAAGTTTTTGAAACCTCTGACCCATTGAGTAGAAAGATGACCAAGAAAGACTTGCAACTCAACAAAGTGAACCATCAACCAAGTCAGGGAATCGCGAAGTTATGAAAATTTAGGACTCCACAACAAGGTTATATAACTCTAAGGACTAGCAACTAAGTTTAGGAAAAGCCAAAAAAATTATATTGTATTCCATGGTATTGAATTTGATATGTGATTTATTATTAATCTATTCCATGAACAGAAATAAATACAATCGAAAGTGTCATTTATTCGGAAGTCAGCCAAAGCCAAAAATGTAGACTTAAAGGTGAGTGATCAATTCTTCATAGTGTTATTAGTTATAATAATATTTTTTCTTTATCTCTTTTCCATTCTTGCTTCAACAAAGTGAACCTTAGAAGTTAGAACCAAACTCTGAAGTTTTGAAGTTTTCAAAACCTCCGACCCACCGAGTAAAAAAATGACCAAGAAAGACTTGCAACTCAACAAAGTGAGCCATCAACCAAGTAGGGGAATCACGAAGTTATGAAAATTTGGAACTCCACAACAAGGTTATATAACTCTAAGGACTAGCGACTAAGTTTAGGAAAATAAAAAAAATTATATTGTATTTCATGGTATTGAATTTGATATGTGATTTATTATTAATCCATTCCATGAATAGAAATAAATACAATCAAAAGTGTCATTTATTCCTAAGTCAGCCAAAGCTGAAAACATAGATTTAAAGGTGAGTGATCATTTCTTCATAGTGTTATTAGTTATAAAAATAAGTTTTCTTTATCTATTTTTCATTCTTGCTTCAGTCTTAAAGATGATATTGAGTAGGTAATGGGATCTATATTATTATTCTATGTCCTTAAACAAGAAGATATTTTTTCCAGTTTTTATTCAAAGTGAGAGATGAATATTTCAAACGAATCAAAGATCAATATGTCGAGTGACTTGAGCAGCAAGGATAAGGCTCCTATCGCTCCTCAGGGTGCTAAAGAGACTCCTGCCGCTTCTCAGACTCCTTCTACTCCTCAGGGTGGTAAGGCTCCTATTGCTCCTCAAGGTGGTGAAGAGACTTCTACCACCTCTCAAACTCCTTCCGCTCCTCAGGGTGGTAAGGCTCCTGCCACTCCTCAGGGTGGTGAAGAGACTAGGAGGCCATCAAAATGCCCAAAACTTAGATGTACCATACAGTCTTACTTTGCAATTTCCAAAGCTTATGATCCATCAAGTCAAGATGGAGCTACATCATCAACTGTTCCACCAAATATTGGTAGCATTCCCAGTACCTCACTGCCACCTGAAGGTCAAGTTGAGATTGTCATTGATTTAAATCAAAATGTATCAAATCAAGATAGCAATACCACAGAAGATGTTCCAAGTGATACCCTAGGCCCAATTATCCAGAATGATATAATTGACTTGGATGAGGATGATGATGTTGGTAGCAAGAAAAGGAAAAATAAACCAAAAAGGGGGTGTGAGTGGGAAACGACAAGGATTTTTCAACTCGATTGGTTGTCAAAATATCTATTCATGGTACCAGTGGGGATTGGCAATGCAAACGATATTGAAAAGGAAACATTGGCCAAATCTGAGATTTCTAGTTGGAAATGTGGAAGAACCAAGACGTCACAGCTAAAGATTGACACTATAGAAAAGCATATCAATAAATTTTATGAAAAACAAATCATAGACGAAAAGGAAGAATCAATCGTATGATGGAAATAAAAGGAAGAATGTCTTCATGTTAAGTATGTCACATATTATGAAGAGCATGAAAAAATAATTTCAATCATTGTTGCATGTAAAGGTACACTTGAGGCTCAATTTGGAAAAGCAATGGAAGGAGAAAATCTGTCAAAAACTGTTCAAATGAGTGTTGTTTTTCATATTTTTTCCAAAGGGCGTCCTATGAAAGACTACCTAGAATATTTTGGTTTATTATCTTATTTGAATGTTCCTCACTATCCCTTGTCACACTGGTAAGTAAACGCTAGATGGGATTGGGCAAACGGTCTTGCTGTAGTGGAAAAGGAATATTTAAAGGATAAAGTAAAAGAGTCAAATTTCATTGCATTATCTTTAGATGAAGTTACTGCGGTAGACAATACTTCTTGGGTCTATATGCATTTATATACTGTACAACAACATGTTCACCAAGCTCATCTTCTCTGTGTTCATAAAATGAAGAACAGTTCAATAGCACAAAATATATTTGAACTAGTCAAAAAATCTTTGAATGAAATTGCAGGTATGGATGAGTTGACAATTGCGAAAAATTTGGTGTGTAGGAGTTGATGGAGCTACAGTGATGCAAGGTCAAAGGACCGGTGTTTGCACAAAGTTACAACTACTTGTGCACCATACATGCTTGGCATTCACTGCATGGCCCACAGAATGAATTTAGCATTCAAAATTGTTAGTAAGTTTCCTAAAGTAGCAAAAGTCAAAAATCTAGTCCACGGGATCCACGCAGACTTCTGCCAAAGTCCTAAACGTTTCACAGAATTTCAAAATTTTGCTGAGGGAATAACACCAGGAAACAAACTTCTCAAGGATGTCAATACCAGATGGATCTCCCTACATGGACCAGCCCAACGAGTTCTTTCAGAATATCAATCTTTGATTGGAGTGATGTACGAGCATCGCAACACAGTAGACAAAGCTCTTGACCTCTTATATAGGTTAAGCAATATAGAGACACTCTTGACTTTAAATAGTCTTCTCCCCATGTTGGATGTGATGAACGAGCTTTTGAAGAAATCCCAAGACATAACTATGTATATTAATGAATATTCCAATCTACGTAAACTTACATGCTTGTCCCTTGATCATCTATAACTAGATCTAACACAAGATGGCCCAAATTATTTCATGTGGTGGAAAATTACTCATTTGAATGATCCTGGTAATTATTTGCAGTTTAATGCAAGCGGGAAATTATGAATTTTTGTACGTGGATATGAGATACAAATGTACCAATGTAAGACAGCCAGGTTCTCTAGTAGACAAGTAGTTGTTAACCAGGAAGATTTTCAAGGAATTGTTAAATTTGTTGGTGATAATTTGAAGGAAATTACAAAATCTCTTCCCTCAAAGATTCGTGAAAGATTCCCTCGACATGAAATACTTGAAGCCATGAGTATTGCGTATCCTCAATTTTGGGCAAACTAAGATAACCCCACATTTTTTCATGCTCAGGTAAAAATCTTGATTGAACAATTTTTGAAAAATGTAACATATAATTAGCAGAAAATAGAAGGAATTTTAGATGAACCTAAGCTTAGAAAACAATGTGGGACTTTTGCAACAACTATGAGGGACCAGTATAAATCCATGGGCAAGGACAAGGCCTTTGAACTAGGATCAAAAAAAGGTTTGGACAAGCTTAGGTCAGAGTGAAATATTGTGTGGTTCAATATTAGAATATTTCAAACTTGTTGATTTATGTCAAACAATGATATTGGGATTGGTGGAGGATGAGAGATTTTTCAGTACATTGGGGTTTTTGAAATCAAAGTTAAGAAACAAACTAGACAAGAATTTGGAAAATTGCTTGAGGATGAAAGGAACTACGTATAATGTCAAAAATTTCCCTTTTGAAAGGGCACTCGCAATCTGGAGGTCCACATGTGAAAGAGGAGGGGTCAGGTTGTGCAACACTCCAATTCCAAAGGATAGTACTGGTGGCACTAGTAGTGGCAATGGGACTCAGATAGCTGACATTGAAAAAAATGACACAATGAATGTTGAATTTGAGACACAGGCCGAAGAAAATGAAGAGCAGACTTGGAATCAAATTCAAGATGACTCTTTTACTTTATTTGATGATGAACGTCAAATTGAGGACCCCCAGTCCATTTGGGAAATGGAAGAGATTCAAGAGAATTAGCAGCTTTTAGGTATTTATATTGCACTTCATGGATCCCAGGATCATATTCCATTATTCCATACTGTAGGTGATGATATTTTATATTGTATTCAATGAAATTGTGAATCATTGCACTTCATGATATTTTATTTTATATTGCACTTCATAAATCATATTCCAAATTCAAAATGTAGTTGATGATATTTTATGTTGTATTTCATGAAATTCTGATATTTTATATTTTACATTAGTCTGTACATAGCATGCTTTTGGAAATTCCTGAAAAGACAACTCAAGTTTAGTCCGTACATAGCATTCAATGAGATGTCAAATGATGGTGCCTTTGAAAGGCAAGATAAGTCCATAATGTCGCGTGGTCACTAAAATTTGGAACCTTAGAACCAAAGTCTGAAGTTTCAAAGTTTTCCAAACCTCTGACCCACTGACTAAAAAGATGACCAAGAAATACTTGCAACTCAAAAAAGTGAGCCATCAACCATGTCGGGGAATAGGGGAGTTATGAAAATTTAGAGCTCCGCAACAAGGTTATAAAACTTTGAGGGCTAGCGACTAAGGTTAGGAAAAGCACCAAAACCGCTCTCTTCACCAAAACTTAGTAGCAATTAAACTAAGCAAAAATCCATCATTCCAATTCCAATAATAGATAATCCAAGGCATGAACTCATATAAATGTTTAGTGGATATGCTAAGTAGTCATGGAGATTGAGTATTGATGTGTGAATTGTAATGCAATTTTACTAAGATTATGGATGCTTGAAATTAAAATCACCTTATAGTTCATATTTTAATTGTGTTAAAAGTAAAACTTAAGCATGTGCTCAGTGATTCGTCACTCAACTCAATGCTTATTAGATTAATAACGTATTAACAATAGTATTAGTAGCATATACAACAATGAACATAATAACAAGTGTATCTAGAAGTTGAAACCCAAACTTTTTCTTCAAATGATATAATAAATAATATAGATAATTGAACATCAACACATTACTAAAGTCTGAATTTGAGATTTTAAATTGATTATCACTGTATCACATGAACGAATACATAGAGACATTGGCAATGCAAAATCTTGCTCAAAGGAAACTTTGCACAGAGCTGAGTTGGAACTTGGAAACTCATATTATGAAAAGTTAAAACACTGCATCACCTTTTCTATCAACTTCCACTCTTCGGGTGTTGGTATTGTCATTTGTTCTAACTGATGTTGTTTGACTTGAAGATTTGTTAACAATTCATTATTCAAATTGGAACCTGTCTTGGATTCTTCAGTTAATTTTTCATTCAAGGTTAGCAATGGTTTGATGGAATCCAAATAAGTCACCACATCTGGGTTCTGAGGAAACTGGTCCAAATCAATCTTCCTTGCATCCTCCATCTTCTTTCTGAAATCATTCCATCCAATGAATCACTCATTTGTGTCAAAATCCTCTGGTAAACCAAGCTCTGTTAAGTTCCTTAACTTTTCATCCACCTTCTTCATCTTGTCTACAACCAAAAAATATTTCTCTGTTTCACATATTCTCAAACACTTTTCAATGACAGATGACAACATCATTGATGTAGCAAGCTAATTAGTAATCCCTTTTGATTTTAAAACATTGTCACTGGCTTTGTAGACCATTTGTTGAATTTGATTTGTTGATTTCTCTAATTCCAGCACATTTTTGTTCTCCATTAAATATTTGTTGAGCTTCTTATGATGTTGTCTGATAGCATCAATCAATTGAAACATGTCACACAAATGATCAATCCCCTGCATTATTTCATCCTAGATCTTTTGTTTCATATGCCTCATTGTTTCTCTACAAAATGAAGATAACTTATTTTGACAAGACTTAATTTCATTTTTAGCTTCCATCAGTTTTGCCTCCAATCTTTCATTTCTTTTTCTCTCCAATTTTTGTTCCCACTGTGCATTTCCATTTGCAATGCTTAGTCTTAATTTTTCTGAAGTGGATTTTTCCTCATCATATTTCTTGTTGCTCTCATCTAGCCTTTGCTTCAGTTCATTCACTGCAGTCTCAATCTCATTTTGCTTACCCTCTTTGCTTGTTAATCTAGAGGAATATTTTTTAATTCTTTTTTCTAATTCATTGCTCTTGTTATCTGTTGCTTTCCTCTTTGCTTTCTCATTTACTAGGTCTTCCTATAACTTTTCAATTTGAGTCTACAACCTTTTTTTCTCTCTATCTTGCTTCAGCAATGATGTGTACACCAATTCATTGTTCTTCTTTGATACATTAATTTTGTCAGTATTTATGAGTCCAAAAAAATCCAATTGAAAATTGTTCACTTGGAATTCAAATGGAGCCATCTGATTTTTTGGTTTGTTTTAAACTATGGGAACAAGAAATGTGTACTCCATGATTTCTTTACTTGTGTCAAATGTGGGTAATACCATGGTTTTTGTAGGCTCTAAATTTAGAGCAAACGTGCTCTCCATCAGTTGCTTCTTTTCTTTTTTATTCAATTCTGATTTCTTTTTAAACTCTTCAATGTAATCAAAACCCAAGGATGCAGAAACAATGGAATGCTTGAATGAAAAAGGAATAGGAGTACTTACAGTTGCTAATGATGTCACATCCAGACTAACTGGCATTGGGGGGGTGCCTGGAAATAACTCCTTTGTGGTGGATCCACTGGTAGTGTGACTTGGATTTGGACCTGTCAAATCATTTTCCTCTTTTGTATGCCTTGATCGCCTGATGTTTCTGTGGTATATTGTGTTGTCCTCTTGTGTGTAATTTTTTGTTGTAGCACATGTTGACCACTACTAGTACTACTACCCATACCATCGCCACTAGAGGCAATTCCTATTGCACTAAGCCCTCCACCATGGGCATGTCCTAGTTGTGATTGTGTCTGACCATGAGGATGTGGATTTGAACTTGAAGCTCTAACAAATTGACCTGTATACCCTAGGTATACTTTTTCACCTCCAAACCCAATGCTAGATTTATCAACTAGTTTTCTATGCTCTACATCTATTACCATCCAAGGGCCTTGTCTTTGGGACCCCAAAGGACCACCTTCATAACCCATTTTTTTAGCTATGGTTGCTCCTGTAGTAAATGCTTCTTTTGTGGCCTCACTTAAACCAAGTTTGAAATTGACATGGCTTTCTTCTTGCCTATCATCATCACTTTCTTCATCTTCTTCTTCATTCGGATGCTCTATATTCCATAATTTTCTAAACTCAAGATCTTCTTCATTATCTCCATAATCTGCAAGAGCTCTTATATCACCTAGGTCCTTCATCATAGACCAAAACGCAATAATTTGTTATCGTGACCAAATTTTTTTTGTAACTTCCTTCTCTAGAGAATCTGGCATTTTTACTCTACTAGATGGTTTATGACTTTTTTCATAAAAATTGTTGTACCTCCTAATTGTCTTTCACTGCAATGCCATAATTTCTACTAACAATTGTTCAAAAGAAATACCATTCTTGGCATCACTTTTCTCCATTGCTACTTTGACCTCATCCCAAGAATCCTTGTTTCTCAAGTTTTCAAGCAAGGGTTTACTTTGATGTTGAGTTCTAATTCCAGCATTCTTATTGAGCACAATCATTGATTTAATGGTGTCACATGGATCATACTACCAGTGACAGATAGCACCAAAATCAAAAAAATTCAAAAGATCATGTGCCACACTAAATGCTTTTCTCTCAAATGTCATCCCTCCACATGAAAAAGGTAAAGAAGGAAATAAGGTCTTCTTCCCTTGACTAGTAAAGTGTTTTTCATCAGTACTCTACATCTGCCTTACATATTCCAAATTAAAAACCCTTTCTACCACATGTATTGGAAGTTTGTATGGTTGTACTTTTGATCCATAAAATCTTAGCATAGTATATTCTTCCAATAAGTACCAATCAGCCAATTGTATTTCTTTTCCTAGTTGAATGCAATTTCTACATGACATAGGCAATCTAGGCATTGGAGTATTTGTAATTTCTTGATGCAATGGAGCCAAAAATTAGTCTACAAAATGATTGTAGTTCCTTCGAGAATCATGCAACCTTATAACAATGGTCCATTCATAAACTAGAACCATTTTATTTTGCTTAGGATTACTATTACCATAGGGTTGAATCTGAAGCTTGTTGGTCTGAAACATTCTTCTAAATTTGAATAGAAAAAGATAGCACAAGTAGTTTGTGAACCTAAATGTCTTGGTGGAACCTCCTTTAATCATTAAAAATTGTTTATGCATGGATTCTACAATGTGCTCAATAAAATTATATTTGGCATGTGGAACACCATAATAGATATTATACACCATTTCAAGGAGGCATGCACCCACTTCCAAATTGCTATCTAGTCCGAGGCAAAATGCTAGCATGGAAATAGTATCCTAAACCCATGGTTTAAAAATATCCAAATCATAAGGAGGCTTATGGTCACCTTTCAATTTGTTTCTATCTTGTACTATTCTATTTAAGAAAGATTTTTTCTCCATTTCATCCACTGCTTCATAATCACTAGCAAGCTTTTCTAGGTCAATGTGGACATTTCCAAATTCTTCAGTCGTAAACCCCAAGGCCAAGACTTTTCCAAGTTCTTCTGCATTAATGGCTAACAATTCTTCTTTGCTATCTTTATTAACAATTTCTCTTTTGTTATCATCATAATTTAGGGCACAGACCATGATAAATTTTGGGCAAGGGAAAACCTCATGTAACATCATGCACCCTAATCCCATTACCCACGGTGCATTGATACTATTAACTTGCATTTGCTTTGCAGCCTTATTCTTAGATGAAAATCCAAGTTCTGAGGTACGCCTACCATAGGTTTCAGGATCATAAATATCATGGTATTCATCAGTGAAACCTGGGGTTTCAAGCAATTTTGCATAATGTATTTTTTTATCTAACATTGCTCTAGTGGTATTGGTGGTAGACATGCTGATACAATCAACAATATGAAATTTGTGAATTCCCTATTAGTCCTTAATTTTTCTTAATTCTTAATCCTCTTAACCCTAAACCTAAGCTTCAAAGTTTGACAAAATAAGATTTTAAGAAACGTCAACTTCGAGCAATGAAATGTAGCCACGGGAATTCTTTAACTTACCTAGATTTTGAATTTTCATTCTTGAAGTTGAAACTATGTTGAACCTTGAAACTGGGTTATAAGAATGGCTTTGTTGGAAGTGGAGCTGTGGAACCCAGAATAGGGTGGTGCACTACAATGAGCAAACTGAATGACACCAAAACGTCTACTCATTACTTACGGACTACATAGTACACAATTAGGTAGTACAATGTATATGGCTGACAACATTTAAAACAAGCCATTAAAAACAATGATTTACTCCTGCATTGACAGCAAATTCTAAACCGTTGATCTTTGTTAATCTAACGGTTATAGGGTGATTTCGGAGGTTTAAGTTCGCAAGCGTAGCGCTCTGTGCATTTCATTCCAGAATGCAACTACAACCATACATTAAATGTTCATCGAACGGTTGAGTAATTTATGATATAAATAATAAACATAAAACATGTGTTTTAAATTTGCTTTAAATTTTCTTTAAAACATGTGTTTTAAATTTTCTTTAAAGTTTAATGAGCTAGGATTGACATCAAGGCCAAGGGACCAGAAACTTAACATTTCAAAGGCATTAATAAAATAAATTACAATGTCACATTAATAGCACATTGCACAACAATTAATAGCACTTAACTTGCAAAGGACTTAATAAAATGAATTACAATGTCACATTATTACATAGTACAAATACAAATGTAAGCGCAAGCGCCAAGCTTCTGTTGGACCACTGGTGAAAATTTGAAAATGTAAATGTGATACATGTATCTCTAAAAATAAATGGAACTTGTCGGGTCAACCATGAGCTCTAAAAATAAACACATGGGACTTGTCGAGTCAGCCATACGCTCTAAAAATAAATGCAATGGGGAAAGGGGGCCCAATCAAACTGGGGAAATGGGAGTCATGAAGATACAAAATGTACTTAGCCCCTTTCAAAACCAGATTGATGCAGAACATGAGGGCTAGTAAAACTGCTCCCGTGTAGAAGATGAGCACTGAAATTAAATGCATGGGAATTTCCTAGGAAACCATGTAGATGATGAGGGGTAGTAAAATTGCTCCTATATTCTACTTGCAACCTCCATGCATTGGGATAGCACTTATGTCCATTAGAGCTCCTCATCCTGGTTCAAAACCTATCTGAGAAGTCAGGTGAACCAAATCAACTTCTTTCCAATTCCACCAATTCTAAACTTGAAGGAAATTGGTCTTTTACTCTGTAACTACATAACTGGAGGCAGGAGAATTTAGAGCATCCCCTATAATATCGCATCATCTTCTTCCTGAATCCTTATTAAGTTATTAACCCTACAAAATGAAAACCCTTATGACAATTAAACGAATGATTTTAGTTGTGCTCACTATCCTTATTTATGGGCCAAAAGTTTCACTACCAGCCTGGTACCTTGTACACCTCACACGTATCACAGGTGAGCTCTGAGGTTGTGTATAATTACTACTAACTACTTAGTAATAATTGTAACTCGTGCAACCACAAACCAAAAATCCAACTTAATCGGTACCTCAAGCTAACTACATACAAAGTTGCAAACTGTAGCTCAAGCTAACAAGCTGTCAATTGTCAAAATCATTGGATTATTGACATCATCATCTACAATTCTATAGTACATTGTGCAATTTTCAATATAAAGCTATCCAATCAATCACTCTGGCTATTCATATCGTATTAATCTGCATCATCGCCTCGTACCACAGCCAAATTGAGAATTTCAATAGAATAAATGAAAGGTAGAGTACTTCGATGCATTTAAAAGAGAGAATTAAATGTCTCATTTTACCTTAATGATTATCAATGTCCTAGCTAATAATTCACAATAAATTTTGCTCACTTATGATCGGAACTATATGTTGATTTCTAAAACCAACCATTAATAAAATCTCAACCATTGATTTATGAAAATCTAACGGTTCTATTGTTATTCTAGAGGTTTCAGTTCTCAAGTCTAGTACTTCAAGGATTTACTTATGAAATGCATCTATAGTCGTCCATCGAAAATTCATTGAACAGTCCCTCTTTTAAAACAAACTTTATGCATGTGCATAATTTAAAATGGGGACATCGCCAGGTTGATGAGACTCAACCCTCAGGATTAAAGAGTTAAGATTTAAGGCTTTGTCATAAAATATTTGCGTCTGACTTAGGCAATATTAAACGGTAAAAAAGAGCAGGATGACCGAAGACCTAAATAATTAATAAAATTTCAACCATTGATTTATGAAAATCTAACAGTTCTAGTGTAATTCTGAAGGTTTCAATTCACATATATAGTGCTTGAGAGATATACTTCTGGTATGCAACTACAACTGTCTATCGAAAATTCATCAAACGGTCATGGTAAATAATGTCGTGTGGTCGCTGTAACTTGGAACCTTAGAACCAAAGTCTGAAGTTTCAAAGTTTTTGAAACCTCCGACCCACCAACTACAAAGATGACCAAGAAAGACTTGCAAATAAGGTTAGGAAAATTTGCACTGACACTTCGCCACTGCATTTTTTTTTTTAGTTTCATATTATGTTTAAATCGCCAATGTTTTTTTCTTAATCATTTGAAAATAGGTTTAATTCACTAATGAATTTTATTTTTTAGTTTGAAAAAAAGTTTTAATTGCCAACAAAAATATTTTTTCTGGTTTGAAAATAGGTTTAATTCGCCAATCGAAATATTTTATTGGTTTGAAAATAGATTTTAATCGCCAATGGAAAAAATTTGGTGGTTTTAAAAAAATTGCATTTCGCCAGGATTTTCCATAGGCTTCTAGCGATTAGAAAAGATTCGCCAATGGAATTTTTTTTTCACGAAAACCAAAAAAAATTGCCACTATAATTAATATTTTTATCGAGAAGTATACAAGATTCGCCAGGATTTTACACCTTCACAGAGGGGGGGTTTCTTAAAGTTTTCCCTGATCATCTATGGTCCTCCTCCATCTATCCAAATCCTCGAGGCCATCATAGTGCCACACCCATCCATACTCTGTCCCATTCCACCATGCTACGGGAATTGTCTCATCCTCTATCTCTAATCTCACCACTCCTGGCCTAGTCAGACTAATGTGCTCCCAGGCCTATACCTTCAATAGGGTCACCTGTGTCAAGTTGAGCCCCCCTCGATAGCACACCACGTGCATGTCTCTATATAGCGGTGTCAGTACGCATGTCCCCCATTCAAACTGCTCCTCACTCCCCTCAACAATATGTCAAATAACCTCCATATAACTCAGTCTATAGAATTGCTCGCTCCTATCCAGAATCATTAAGCTGTTGATCAGCCCGCACAGATAGAGTGGTAGTGCTGGCACCCCCACTACCAAACATCAGTCTACATCTAACCCCTTCCTCTGAACAAGAAGGTCCTCTCATCCAAACAACACGTACAATGTCTAATCCAGCTCCTCCCCAGTCGATGTCACCTCACTCACTAGGCGCCCTGCTATAGGGAGACTCAATATTCGCCATACATCCTCGAGAGTCATCGTCATCTCCCCTATCGGGAGATAGAATGTGGAGGTCGATGAATCCCATCGCTCTATGAGTGCTGTCAACATAGCTTGATGTGCTCTAACCATCGGATATCCTCTCAAGTGTAGCAGTCTCACTCGTGACAGGGCCTCATGATTTGCTTCGGTCATTGCCCTCAATGTCGTCGGCAACACCTCGGACCGTCTCTCTCATGTTTGTAGCAACTCAAATCGCTATATCCATACCACAACGCTATGTCAGTCATTTCATCTCTTCTCTCCTTTCCCGGCCCCAGATTATCTTCTAGGTATTCCCTCCCCTTTTGGCCAAGTTTCCCAATTTTTCCAATTTTCCTTTGTTTTTCTTTTATTTCCTCTCCCTTTTTGCTTCCTTGTCCGGCCCATTCGCCCTTTCTGGGATAGGTCGCCCCTTCCCGGGTGTCGTCGCCCCTTCCGGGGCAGGGCCGCCCCTTCTCGGGCACCATCAACCCTTCCAAGGTGAGGCCGCCCCTCAAGGGGTGCGATCGCCCCTTTGCGGGCCAAATTATTTCCCTTCAAGCGGACTCGTCCTGGGTTGATCCCGGGACAAGTCCTCCCTTCCCTTTTTCCCCTAGCCCATTTCAGGCATCTTTTCTGGTTATCAAGGAAAATTTACCCACTAATTGGGCAACTGCCCCCCCCTTCCCATGACCTCTAACAAACTATTCTACCTACCCCATTGGCGAAATCCCAATTTCGCCCCCAACCCATTTTCCTAAACTACCCCAATCCCAAAACCCATGTGTTTAAAAAGCATAAAAACTTACAACATAATCAAAAATGCTTAGAATCACAAAAAGGGTTTTTGAACCTAACCTGGCGTGGAACTGCGCGCTCGTGGTAGAACGCCCGCACCTCATTCGCCCGATGGATGATGTCATCATCGTAGTCGTCTGGCATCCTCGTCTCCTCATCTCCTTGGCTCCTCCTTCTCCTCTCCTCTCTCTCTCTCTTCTTCAACTACCAGGTGTGCAAATGAGGAATAGTAACTCTAAAATTACTATAAGTAATTTTCTCCCTCATTTTTAAATTACTTTTAAGGGGTATTTTTACTTTTTATTTAACCTTTTAGGCCCTAATTAATTCAAAAACTACTATGGGCCACCATTTGCACATCGAGTGTCCAATCGACTTTGTTCAAAATCCAAATCTACCTGGTTTTTCAAGCTCTATCCAATGGTACCTTATGCTTCTTCATATCGAGAAGTCGCCCGAGGCCCCTTTTTCTTCCCCAACCGCTCTCTCGAGGGGGCATACCCTACCATTTTCCTTTGTTCCTCCGTCACAGTCATTTTCTTGTGAGATTGAGGCATCTCCCTCCATTTCCCTCTGTTTGGGAAGCTCATGCAACTTCTTCCATGTTGGGCCATCATGTTCTAGACGCTTCCACTATCAAGTCATCTACATTTTATTTTTCTTTGAAACGCTATTACTCTAACAATATTTCGAAGAGGGGAAAAATGTAGACATCTAAATTTGACCACTCTCACACGGTGAAATTCACCTCTTTATTCGTCTATTTCGCATCCTCCTTTAATATTAATTAAATTGATTGATGTAATTAATATTCCTCTCTTTTCCTAAAGTTTCATAAAATATTAATTTAATAATTAATACTTTACCCTTTCATCCTCTTCCTCTCTAAATTAAATAAATACATCAATTTATTTAATTTAGTCATTTAGCCTTTTGAATTTAAATCAATTTTAAATTCCCCTTTTTCTCTCTCTTTCTCACATCCTCCATAATCCTCTTCTAATCTGAATTAGTTTAATTAATCCATGATTAGGATATGCACACCTTTAATCAGGGATTAATGTCACATCCTCCAACTTTTTCCACTTGCTTATAATCCCTCATTAATTTTCTTAATCATGTATTTGCACAACCTTAATCTAATCACATGCCATCTTTGGCATGTCCTCAAAGTCAACCTTTCATAAGTACTTTCTTCATTTGGCATTGACCTCTTCCCCATGTGAATTTAAAATTCACATTTATTCATTATATGCATTTCTCTTCCCCATGCAAGTTGTTGGAAAATTCTAAATTCCTTCACTTTTCATATCACCCACATGAGTCAAAGTCCTCCTTTTAGGAACCTTGTCTTATCCACTAGACATTCCCAAGCATGTGAATTTAAAATTCACATTTATTCTCCCAACCACATTTTCCCTCCAATCATGTGAATTTAATATTTACATTTATTCCCACAACAACTTTTGTCATCCCCATGATGATAAGAGAGGACTTTCTAAAATTCCTCACTTGTCACCATCATTCTCACTTGGGGAAAAGAAGTTCCTTTTTGAGGAAATATTCTCCCCTTCCAAGGTACTTTCAAAGTACTTGTCCTTCTTCCACATCATTTGTACCCTTTCCATTTCATCATGTCCTTTGGACATTTCATCCTCCACATGGCAAGATGTGAGGGCTTGTGAGTCCTCAACTCACCATAGCCCTCCATCTTGGCCATGGTGGCTCAATCTTGACCGTTGAATTCTCTAGAGAATTCAATTTCTTCTATAAATAACCCCCCTTCTCATTCATTCAAGGACCTTATGCATTTTTATCACACTTATGCTCTCAAGCCATTTGAGCACTTCTTTGCATACTTAGTTTTCATCCTTCATTATTGCACACTTTTAAGCTTTCATCCCATCCTCTTGAATCCATTTTGCTTAGAGTATCACATAACCACCTTCATCATTTGCATCTTCACCCATTTGCATCTCATTTTAGATCATTTTCCATCCAAGGAGCACACACTCAAGCTGCATCAAGGGTCAACCAAGGACCAACACAAGTAAAAGGTATACTTTCTTATTTTTATATTTCTTTTATTTGTGTTCAACATAGCCCAATATTGAGGTGGTCTAGTGTTGTTTTATCTTGCATTTCTTAATTCATTTTGCATATTAGGAGGTAATAACACTTGCACACACTATCAAAGGTTACATGATTGCACAACAGCAAGTTGCCTCCTCCTCTCTACAAAATGGGAATGGGAAGCTTACTCGCACCCAAGAGCCTTCCTCTTCTTCTACTCCATCCACTTCCACTTCTCACCCTATGGTGGAACCTTCGGCTCCTACTCCCATGCCTCACATGGGGAGCTTGATGGTGCCCACTTGGAAAAAATCCAAGCGTCAAGTGTTTGAACTTCTCATCTTTCCCACAGTGCCTAGGCCTATTGTTTATAATAAGGGGAAGGACCCTCGTGGAGTTGCCCCTATGTCTCAGCCTATGTAGCCTCCTCTCACTCCTACACCTCAAGTAGTGAATGGGAAGAGGCCCGCTATTGAAGAACCTATGTCTACTTCTCCACCTGTCGTCATTTTCGCTCTTGCGCTTCATGCTCTTGTTCTTGTCTAGGGAGCTACCCTTCCACTAGAAACGGTTGTGAAGGAAACTCTTATCTTAGAATAGGAGCCTCCTATCCCTTCTCAAGCAACGACTTCTAGTTTCTAGAGCCAATGAAATCGGCTTGCGTGTGAGCGTAAGCGCCAAAGAAAGGCTTTGGCTGCTGAACAAGCTACCTTGTAGAAGGTAGAAGGGGAGCCAGCAACTTCTATTTTGACATCTCCTATTGTTCCTCCCTCTTCTTCTCCTGCTTCAGTTTCACTCACCTCGGTTCTACTTCTGCCTCCCTCAGTGAATGTTGATGATCCTCACCCCAAAAAGGTGCAAGTGTTCATTACTCCCTCGATGGAGCCACCTCTTCTGATGTCCCTTCCTAGCATCCCTCCTTTTTCCCAACTCATGGAAATGTTGAACACCATGGTGGTGTCCATTACAACTATGTCCTCTTCCTCCTCACCTTTCTCTTCTTCTGTGGGGATTTTGCATTCCCCACTGAAGCATAAGTTGGAGGATGACCTTGCTTCAAATGGAGGTTGGAAGAAGGGATCACCTTCTTCGTAAGGGGCTTTTGCTTTGGCTTGTGTCATCCTTGTGACAAAGGTGGCCCTGAAGTCCCTTGAGTTTTTCACCATCCCTATTGACAAGGTCAATGGTGGATCTCAAGCACCTCCTTCCTCTCTCACTCAGTTAACACATGGTACTCTGGTTAAGTGCATGTTTAACTTGGTGGATGATGTTTTGGATCTGTTAGAAATCTTTGCAAGATCAATGGCCTTCACCTCACAAGAGCTCGATGAAGAAGACCTTGAGGGGCCTTCTTCCTTGGCCCTTATTGTAGGAGAGTCAAAGGGTGCTCCCCTCACTGTCCTATCCTTGCAAGCTCATCCACCCTCCCGATATAATGATCTAGATTGGGAGAATGACAACCTCCTGGTTGATGAGGACTAGGGGAGTACCTCTTATTTATCTATAGATTAGATTTGTGTTTGTGTTGTGTTTCCCCCATGCTTTCTTTTTATGTGTTCCTAGAGGACCCTTGCTACCCTTGTAGGTGCTTGGATACAAAAGTGAAATTGTGTCATGAACTTCCTCTATATGTTTCATCATTCTTTTATATGTTGCAAACTTTATTTTTTACAATTGGGGACAATGCAAAGCGTTGGGGGAGTTTAGGCCTTCCTCCCATGTTGACCCAATTTTTTTATTTTTTTGTCTTCATGTGCCCTTCTTCAGATCTGGAAACTTCAGGGACTAATGATCTTTCGTTCACATACATTACGGGTTACCTATAAGAATTGATCTAACCTTGAACTCCCAAATCCCCTTGTCTCTTGGTTTCTTCGTATTTGCTTGTCTCTTGTTTCTTTGTATTTTCTTGCTTCTCTCTCTACTTTCTTTGTGATGTTGTGGTGCGTGTGTTGTCCCTCTCATGTGTGACAACATTTCCATGTTTACATCTCACTGTCTTGTGGGCCACAACATCACTTCCTTTTCTTTCTTTACTTAGGATGCCACATGCTCCTTTGATTTGCATGCACTATCCTAAGGGGGGGCTACTACTCTGATTTTCAATAAGGTGAATTCAGTGGCCAACAAATCCCTTACTAAAAAATTTACATTTTTCAAAAATTGTGTCCTTCAACAAGGACCCCCTTAGTGAGACTTTTCTTTCGAAAATGAATTTGTAGCAAAAAGAATCAAAAAACTTGCCTTTGAGAAAGGCCATTCTTTTTATTGGATTCCTTGACAAAGGAGATCTTTCAAAAGGGTTCCTTGATGACATAATCATTTGCAAAAAATGTCATGTTTTTTGAATAGAGTTTTCCCTTTCCGTGGACCCCTTTCTATCTTGAAGGGTTCCCAAGGGACCCCTTTAAAAAATTATCCTTCAATTGCTTGGTCTGTGATATGCTTGTCTATTTGAGCTTTTGTGCCTAACATGTTGTGTCCACAGCTTAACATGTTGCTTTGCAAGATCGAGCACCTGTAAATCCACTTTCACAATCAATCTTGGAGAATCGAGCACC
This sequence comes from Sequoia sempervirens, assembly GCA_007258455.2. Taxonomy (NCBI): domain Eukaryota; kingdom Viridiplantae; phylum Streptophyta; class Pinopsida; order Cupressales; family Cupressaceae; genus Sequoia; species Sequoia sempervirens. The sequence goes on from VDFB02076297.1 coordinate 446,605, forward strand.
TTGTCAAGCTTTCCTTGCAGGACCGAGCACCTATAAGGGCCTTTCACATCAACTCTTTAGGATCGAGCACCTGAGTAGTCCTTTCATGCAAACCTCGCAAGACCGAGAACTTGTGGTGCTCCCTTCGTAGGACCGAGAACTTGTGAAGCGCTTCCTCTCTACAAGACCGAGTACCTATAGAGCCTTTGTTCATCTTTTATGGGACCAAGCACCCATGGAGCCAATTCTATAAGACTGAGCACCTACAGAGCCTTTGTTCACCTTCTACAAGACCGAGTACTTGTGGAGCCATCACTCTCTCTCTCGCATCAAGGTTTCCCTACGGGACCGAGAACCTGTAAGGCTACCTCCTGCACATATAGGTGTACCAGATCGAATATTTTCTTCCTTGATAGTTCAAGTATATTCTCTTCAAAATCTTTCTACTTTACCTCACATTCACGCCAACACGCATGCTTGCTAAAGTGAGGGAAAAATTTAATGGAGAAAATTTGTACCCCTAGGTGAATTCCCCATTTACATCACCCCTACCTGAGAAAACAAAAATCTAATGATGCAATCTCACATCTACCACCTTTCTCTATCCACTTGGAAACTTGTTTTTGCATCAGTGGAGGAATCCCTATCGGGGATGCACACACGCCACACAAACATCCATGCACCGTGTTGCCATCCTAACAGGATTACTACCTCTAGAATCTATAAAGGTGTTACATCTCTCCATTGACGATGAAGTGTAAGATCTTTTCCCTCCTTGACCAATGAGAAACAAATCTTTTTCCTCCCTTTTTTCATTCAAATGCTCTATCATCTCATTCTTTCCTTCCTTCTTGCTTCCACTTCATTCTCCTTCAATATCTTGATCAACTCAATCACTCTCAGCTCCATTCCTACACTCTCAAGCTTCTACATTACTCTTTTGTGGTTGCAATTTGTTTGTTCTTGGATCCTATACTCCATTTGTTGTGACATTGTTGTTGGAGGACTTTCAAGCTCTCTCCTTCCACTAATTTCCTTGAGTGCTTGTAGCTGTGGAGGTGGTATTATCTTTTACTATTGCTCTTAGCATCACTTTGTGTATTTGTGTAGCATACTTGTTGTTGGTGATCTCTCTTAGCACTACTTCCTTTCTATTAAGCTTCTACATTACTCTTTTGTGGTTGCAATTTGTTGGTTCTTGGATCCTATACTCCATTTGTTGTGACATTGTTGTTGGAGGACTTTCAAGCTCTCTCCTTCCACTAATTTCCTTGAGTGCTTGTAGCTGTGGAGGTGGTATTATCTTTTACTATTGCTCTTAGCATCACTTTGTGTATTTGTGTAGCATACTTGTTGGTGATCTCTCTTAGCACTACTTCCTTTCTATTTCTACATTTTCCATACATTGTTGCTATCTGGTTGTTTGTAGAGCTGGAAACACCAAAGTAGGGGATTGACTAAGGATTCCTCTAAAAACAACCCCAAATTTTCCTTGGTCTTGTGTGTGTAGGTGTCTTCACGTGGAGCTATTTGAAGATTTGACTCATGGGTAGAAAGGTTTGCTTTTCTCATTTTCTCTTTGTCAATATTAGCTTATCTTAGACCTAGTATTCTTCTTGATGTACTTCATTTCTACACTTTTCCAATAATTTTTGGTAGCACAAAACCTTAATAGTGAGTAAGTTAGTTGGTTTTCTGATGTTTTAGTCTGTTCTAAGACCTTCTATCTGTACGATCACTAGTGCACATCTGAGATGCTAGCGCGTCGCGCTAGAGCCTATAATTTGCACTGTCGTCCTCAAATAGTGAGTTGTCTGGGAAGTGGATTAGACCCTCGAAATCAACTCTTCTGACCCTATGAAGCATTCTATTTAGCATAAGGATAGCAACACCTAGATTTCTCTTCATTTTCAACCTTAACATCTTAGCCTTTCCAATTCGCTTAGCAAACTTGAGGTAGATCAGGGCAGTCTATTTCTTAGGACTCTCCCGTGACCTAGAGTCCCAGAGTATTCGGTCCCCCTCCTCTACATTTTCTTATATTATTAAGATAAATAAGTTGCGTACTATGTTCTTAAGATCATATTTATACGCATGCTCTAGAAGTGAAAATGTACAGTTTTATATGGATATCAATCAAAGAAGAATTTAGGACCAGATTTGCATAGAATCCTTTCAAGCCCTGAAGTAAAGATAAGTACATTATAACTTCAATGTGCATATATTGTATCAATGAGAATATATAAATGTATAGGTTCATATAAGCCTATGTTGTATGCCTATCAATGAAATGTATATTTAGAAACCACACTTACAATGATTTCTACCAAACTAACTAGTCTAAACTAACCATAGGACCCCATGTGTGTGTGTGCACGCATGTAGATGCAAATTTAAATTTTAAATCAAATGGGTATTCAGAAAGTAGACACAATGTCCTATCAATCCTACTAAAAAGTGTTCTCTCCCAAGCCAAGTGAGATCCACAATGTATACAAGGGCAGAATTTTCCACTTACATTGCATATTGTTGAACAAGGTGTATCACCCAATTTTTCTCAATGATTTCATCCTACGACTTAATTTTTGATGACTATAGTGCTTCTTTTTATTGGGGTATTATTTGGGACCACAAGATTCTTCCTAAAATCAATTTCTTTTGGTGATCTTCCTCACATAATAGAATCCTCACTATTGACAACTTGGTTAAACAAGTATTTTATCTTGTTAATAGATGTATTTTATGTTGTAGTGATGAGGAAACAATGGATCATCACTTTTTTCAATACAAGTTTGTTAGGGATGTCTGGGAGGAGGCCTTGCAAAAATTAATGATTTTACATGTTAAGTTGAAAGACTTTGTCACCAGTTGGGCCTTATATTCACCTTTTCTCCATCTCGTGATTAAGGAAATTTGGAAATAGGTCCCTTTTCATATATTTGGGGACTCGAGAAGGAACGTAATAATTAGATTTATAAAGAACAAAAGAGGGATAGTTGTGCAATGTTTCAAAGCATAAAAGTTGGACTACAAGAAAATGTTAATGTGGTGAAGTTAAAAAATGTTATAAAACTTCCTTCTCCTCTTGAGCTTCAAATAAATATAATTGGGGGATAAAACAAGACCTTACTAAGGTCAATTGGGTCAAGGATATTTTGAGGAAGCAAGCTAAGTGGTTGTTCCCTCAGAAGGGATGGATTAATTTAAAACTTAATGGTTGTTTAAAATTAAATCCTAGTCTTGTGGCTGCAAGTGGTGTTATAAGAGATGAAAAATGGTTTTTGATGGAGGGATATACTAGAAACATAGGCAAGAGAACAAATAATGAGGCTAAAGTTGAAGCGGTTTGGTGGGGCATCAGAAGAATAATTCAACTGGGATTCCATAAAATGGAAATTGAAGGGGATTCCAAATGAATGATTGACTTGATTCAAAAATTAAAATCCCCTCCATGGAGGATACTAAATGTTATTAAGGATGACAAATCACTTTTGCAAAAGTTCACCCAAGTTATAGTGCGGCATAATTATAGAGAAGGTAATTGTGTTGTCCATGCTTTTGTTAATCTTGGTCTTAATTTTCAGGATTGGAAGTGCTAGAAATATGATCAGGAGCTCCCAATGGTGGTTAAGGAAAAACTATCAAATGATAAGAACTTGTCCATCTATGGATAATAAAAGTAATTTAGGGGTTAATCCTTTTATTTGGATAATTATCAATAAGATGGTTAATTATCAAGGTGATTTTAAGCCCGAATGGGATAAGTTGAAAGTGGACAAAACTAAAATTTGGAAAGGTAACAGTTAATTATTGTAGACACTAAAAAGTGTTCTAAATGATTTCATACACTCGAATCAGGTATACTAACATCATTTCCTCTTGAAACCCATCCTCTTTTCGCTTAATTAATTAAATTAGCCTAGCCATTTAATTAATTGCATCATTTTCATTTATTAACCTAATTCATTTAATTAGTTTAATTCCCCCCTTTCACGCTAATATTTCATCTCATTAAATTAAATAAATCAAAGTATTTAATTTAATTCCCCAAGTCTTCTTATTTAATTAAATGTCATTTTCACCTTTCCCCATTCATTAAATCATTTAATTTAATGAATATCACTTTATTCTTCTACTTCCTCCTAATTGCATGAATAAACCCTTGTTTAATTAGCAGTTATCTAATTAATACAATTCCTTCCACTTGCAAAGGAATATTCCAAGGGAATATTCCTCCTTTGCACAATTTAATTTAGTTTTAATTAACTAAATATCCTTGTCTCTCACCCATGAGAATATTCCAAAGAATAGTCTCACTCCTCCAATCATTTGAAAAAGGGAATATTTTCACTTAGCTTCATATGCAAGTTAACTTGTGACTTCTTGTACAAGTTAACTTTTGACCTCTTGTACATGTCAAAAGTGTGCTTGTTTGGAAGGAATGAGAACCCGTGATTAAATCTCATCTTGCATTCTCACCTATTGATGAGAATCCATGATTCATGCCTCCAATTTCCTCCATCCTTGAAAATTGATTAATCTTTTTTATCTCAACCCTTCATTTCTCATTTTCTCTCCTATAAATAGGTCATTATTTGGAGACAAATGGATCCATCATCCATCTTTCAGAGCAAACTTATGCTATTGAAATCACTCACACTCACACTCACACTCATATTTAGCTCACATTTAGCATATTTTAGTTTAAATTAGTTGCATAATAGCTTAGCTTCCATTAATGGTTTCCATGCATCCATTTAGCTAATTAGATAATTAGGGTTTGAATCTTTTTGGTTTAAATATCATTTAGATTAGCTTAGAAATTGCATATCTGAATCAATTAGCATAAAATCATGGTAGATTAACTCATGCATCATACTCATTTTAGTATAAATCATGTTTTCATCCACATATCACAATTGTTTCATCAATTCTTTTCAATAGAATCGATTGAAACAAGCTCACCGGTCCACGGGATTGGGAAAGGGTTGTCATTTCACATCAACATGACACCAATCCCACAACGGGATAAGTTTAATATGGGTTAGAGTAGACATTTAAATTATTTCATAGTTTAGAATACTTCATTTCAATAAATGTTTAGTTTATCTTTCATTTGAATGATCTTGTTTAAGATTGAGTATTAGTGGCATGAATATGCTTCGATTCTTCATGGATCAAGCATAATCGGCCCATACTAATATCCTCGGTCACAATTATTATGGTGCTAGAATGCCTAGTAGGGATAAGTTTAAAGTGGATAAAATTTAAATATAGAAAGGTGATATCACCTTACGAACCAATGAGAAGGTGATTGAACTTATGATTGAAGGAAAAAGGATTAAGAGATTTATCATTTCTCCCATGTGGAGGTATCAAATTTTCAAGAATTGTAAGGATGATTTTATCACTAACTTTGGAAGTAAGGAAAATATTTTCAAGGTTAGTTGAATGAATGAGAAGATATGGTATAAATCTAAAACTTCTAAGAGATATAAAGTTCACATTAGACTTGTTAGAAGTGTCTTACGAAGAATTTAAAAAAAGGATGATTAGACTCCCAATCTCTCTTGTTTGTTCAAGAGAAAGAGTTATAAATTGGCATTTACTATGGGGTGGAAAAAATTTATATGGTTTTGTATCTTTAATAGAAGTAACAGTGTTATTTCCATCATTTATGGTTGTGTGGCTTGTTATTTTAAAGTCATTTTATTCATCTCTGGTAGCATGACTTGTTTTGAAGTTAATATGGGGGGCCAAAGGCTAAGAATCAAACCTATTTCTTATGCCTCTTTGAAGAAAAATGTTGAATTATGGAATACTTTTGACAGAGGGGGCTTTACCCATCTTTTTTATTCTATGAGAGGATTTGATGACTCCCTTCTCATTTTTTTAATTTTTGGAAGAATGGTTTGTCATTATTGGAGGAGTTAGCTTCACCATCATTGAGGAGCTTATTGCTCAAGCAACCGATCTCAGTTGTGAGGGTGCTAAGGTGAAGAGATTTAGTAAAACGAGCTACCAAATATTTATCGAGGATGTTTTGGAAAAATTTGAAAAGATCAAAAGGCTTCAAAATGGTTATAGCAGAGAATACCTTTTCACATCGTGGTATATGGTGGATTTTCATATAATGAAATATTTTACCTTAGAAGAGATATTTTGTATTGTGCATGGGTATCACTTTCTTCTTCTTGATCACCTTAGACATGGGAATACTATAAGTGTGTCATTTTGTTTTTTGTCTTCATTAGATACATGCATTTATGAGGGGGCATATCCTCCTCTTCATCAAGGGTTGATTTTCACCTTGTACCAATGTAGTTTGAGTCTCACCCTATGCATAATCCCCGAGTTAAAAAAATCCAATGTGTTGATTAATCTATTGAAGGATGTGCCCTCCACTACCAGTACTAAGGTTTTTTTAAGGATATTAAGGGGAATAACAATATTCTGAACACCTTTACTAGGGTTTAAAGGTTTATCATAACCCCATCCCCATGAAGAATCTAGAAACCCCTCCCCTTTATAACCCTAGCTCTATTGGGAAGAGAAAAAGGAAATTTGTCTTTATTGAGAAGCAGACAAATGAGGATAGACTATTGGTTCCTAACCCTACCTCCATATCTAAAAGAAATGTCTCCTATATTTTGGCCACCCAAAAATAGACTCATTTAGAAAAAAAACCAAAAAAGGACCCCTTCAATCTAGATAATTTGTGTTTTAAGATCCTTTAAGGGAAAGAAGAGTGAAGGTCAAAAGAAAAAATGCAAGGCCTCAAAGGATTATGTTATAGAAATTTTGGATGAAGTTTCTAGAAAGAAGGACAAAGAGTTATTGGGTGATGAAGAAGTCTCTAGTAAGGGGTAAAAAGAGCCTTTTTGTAATAGGTCAGTTAGATTTGCAAAGGCCTATGCTAATGATAAAAATAAATTATCTAACATGAAAGGTAAACATGTTGATGTTGACTATGAAGGGAGATTAATGATGATGAGGGTAATTTTTTCCCTCCCTTAGATGAAGAACCCTACTATAATTCAAAGGAATTAACTACCCTCTCCCAATAGGAAGAAGATGATGCATCTTGTTCTCTCTCCTCTCAAAACCCTTCAAGGGATGTGGATAACTTGGAGTCTAAGAATGAAGAGGGAAATGTCGAGGAAGATCAAGAAGAGATTCAAAGGGTTGAGAAGATAGAATAGTATGAGTGCCCATGGGAAACCTCCAATGTAGATATTGATGACCTAAGAAACATAATTTATGTTATTGAGATGGTTCAACAAGAGCGAAAGGATTGCAAAATTTGTGATGAAAAATGGAAGAACATATATAATATATGAACCTATATCATAATAGATTGATTAAAATAGAGAAATCATTCAATGAGTTAGTGAAAATAAGAAATGGCATAATGAATAAATTTGTGATCGAGGTGATGAGTAGGTAATCAAATTTAAAGAAGAAGAAGACATAGGACCTAAAAGAGTACCAAGAGGACCAAATGGAAACTAAAAATAAATGAAATAAGACTAAGCATACTTTGGAGGCTACCTATTGGGAGGAGACTATGGACTCCTTGTCCAAAGATTGGAACTATCTCTGCTAGCTTGGGTTTGTCCTGTGGCCAACTTTGGTAGTTATTTTTTTCTCTATTTTGTTATGAGGTACTTGATGTAATTGGGTTCAGGGGCCTTCCTAGTTGATCAATCAAAAATAATATAAGTAGCAGAAAACCAAAGGTTCATTAGCTAAAACTCCAATATAATAAATCACAAAGTGACTTCTTCAAATGAGCTTAGAAATAGAAAATGATACAAAAGAATAGAAAAAGAAGCCAAAATGACAAAAACAAAAGGCACATAAAATATTAGTAAAATATGAACGTACTTCAAAATAAGAAGTAACTCCAAAATAAAACCAACCAAAAAGAAAAACAAGGCAATAAGTGGTGCAAGGCAAGGTAAAACAACATGTCCTAAATGAGAAAAGAATCCTTGCATCTTTATATACAATCAATAAACCATTAGAAGAGGTTTAATATTATCTTTTTGCAACCACAATCAACGGGGAAATAATTGTCCAAAAAATGATGGGATTTATCACAACTATCCCATATCCAATAGACCAAAATCATTCAAGGATCTCCAATGGACTTACAAATAATTCTACAAAAGAAGGTAGTTGCACAATAAGAAGAGACCTTTAAATTGGATGTTTCATCAAAAACCAAAGCTATGGATGAGGTAGTAATGGACTTACATATATCTCCAACAATAAAAATGCAACTACAAAGCCTTCGAGATCAAGAGATAAAAAAAACACCAAATGGATACTTTAGTCCAAAATCTTAACAATGAGAGACTCCAACAAAAGATATATGAAGAGGTTGTTACAGTAGCTCAACATGTTTACAATATAATGGTCCAAATCCAATGAAAAAATGAACAAAATCCCATAGGTACCTCCTTCTCCGCCACATATACAACAATATGTAGCTAAACAAGATCTACCTCAACAACCAATGAAAAATGGAGAAATATCGATAAAAGGTCCAATGCCACAAATAGAGGAAACACAAAAAGAATAAATTAACAAAGCATTGGGCATAGAAACAAATATTGAGGACAATATCCAAAAATAAACAAGGGGATACAAGGAAGAAGAGAAGGGGAAAAAATGGAAGAAAAAGAGAAAAGAGATAGAGAAAAATAGGAAGGTACGAAGGAATAAGATAAAGAATAAGGAGAAAATTCAGCATAAATGGTCACTCCAACTAGTGAAATCATAAGCAAAATTAAGGAGCATATCAAGAGACCAAAGCAAGTTACTCTAAGAGTTATTGTAAACCCAAATATATTCACAATTACTCTAATAGGGCCACAAATTGATTTATCCCATATTTCACCAATTTAGAAATTGGAGTTAACTAAATCATTCAGTAGTAGCTCAAGTAAATATTTGATGCTCAAAAATGTCTCTATAGAAGAGGGCGTGAACAAAATAATCAAATTGATACAAAACCAACTACAAGTTGAAATAGATCCCTTTGTAACTCAACAACTCGATTAGAAGGAGCGTTAAAGAGTTTTTTTGATCAAATTAGTTGTTAGGAACAAGAGAAGTTAAAGAAACAAATAATCACTAATTATAAAAGAAAAGAATTGAAATGCACACAACAAAGATGGATAAATGGACACAAATATTTAGAATTACAAATAAATAATTCAGAGTATCTTTGCAATAATATTTACATTATATCAGTACTGCATAAATTAGACACAACCCATAATGACACAAAAAACTTAAATAGACCAAACGAAGTCTCAAACTCTACAAATATCAAGAAGTTATAATATTATGATTGATTAAGAAGAGTCATAATAACAACAATTGATCTAAATATCTAGTCATAGCACAATCAATTGAGTGAACAATGAATGAACTCAAAAGCACAAATAAAGGAGTTGGAAATAGAAATCCACATTCATCTATCACCACTATCAAAACTTCTCCAAGACATCAATCAATTAGTACCAACATTGACAAAGCTAATTACTGTAATGTTTGACTTTAATGTTTGTAGACAAATCATATATTGATATTTCGGTAATATGATAGAATGAATTTAATATATGGTGTTAACTTGGGAGAATTCATATGAGCATATCAAGACAACCTACAAACATGTACTACCTTGATCAAAGACTTCACAATAATTGTCGAATTTTGAGGAATACTTTTGATGAAAGAGTATTTTTTATCAAAAGAATGATGTATTAAAGATAAGACAATGAATTAGGTCTTGAGAGGATGGTGGTGGATAGGAACCAAAAACAAGATAGAATAGCTTACACTCACAAGGCTACTGTGGCAACATCTGATGATGTGAGGAAACTATTTAAAAGATGATAAGACTCAAAGACATGCAAGAGGACATGCCCCTACATTGATAAGAAGTTATATTAGCATCAAACCCAACTGTAAGAAGAAAGCATGGGAAAAAAGAAGAAAATATAAAGAGTAGAACAATGTACAAAATGAACTAAAGAAATTGTAATATAAAGTACTATCCAAGCATATGTAATGTTTATATCTACACTTTTGGTACAAAATATATATTGTGCAAAGAGTATAATATAAGTATATAAGTAGAGTGATCTTATGGAGTATGTTTCTATTTAACTTCTTATTGCATGACCCTAGAGGATCTCTCTAACATAAATAATCTAGATCTTAGGCCTTTACTTTATTGTTAACAATGGAGAACGAGGTCGTAACAAAAGAATAAGGGTTTCAATAGAAGAAAAAGTGTTGCAATAGTAGCAACCAAAGAGAACTAAGGAGAGTACTTTAGTATGACACAAGGAGTAGAAGTTGCAAAAATTGAACCTAAGGTGTTTTCAAAGAAGTTGAGTGGGAAATTTTTTATATCTAATGTAGATGAGAAAGTTGTTGTGTTTGAGGACAAGAAGAGAACTATGAGAAGTGATGTACAACAAGTGCATCCATAGAGGACTACTAACAATAAGGATGTTGAAGAGGAGTGTGTAGAAGACGTGATGAGTGTAGAAGAAGAAGTACAAGGAGATGGAGATGAAAAAAAAATCATAAGTGTTAATTTATGTGCAAGTGTAATAATGAGTTCAAAATAGAGAAAAAAAATTAGTAGTGGGTTAACTCCCACAAGAGAAAAGGAGGAGTGATGTATTAGGTGAAGGTGGATGGTTAGCAATGGGTTAAAATGAGAGGAGAAAGAAAGTGGAGAATTTTTTAGAGGAGGTTGGAATGGTGGATAGAAGTCCACAAGAGAATTGGAAGCTAACGGTCATGTTTGGTGAATGATGGTAAATTATTTATCTCAATGTTTGAAGTGGTTAATGAAGAAATCTTCCATTGTACTTGTTAATAATGGAGGCTACAAATTGTATGCTTTTTGAAAAGGTGGTTCCACCACTCAGCTCCAATTTTGTGAGCACCATGTTCACAAATTTTCTTACTTAGCATGTATGATGCAAGAACATCGAGGCTACAAACAATCATGTCTCACCAAAAATAATAATAAGTTATTTTTACAATTTTCTTCAATTTTGTGTTGTTATCTATTGGATCTCTTACCAACTTGCTTTCTTAGAGGGTTTCTATAGGGAGGCTATTTTGGTTTCAAATGGATTTTAGACTTGTAATTGTGATACAAGATACTCACAAGTTGTTATAAGCCTAAATCAAATTATGTTAAGGTAGTGTTGTTTATTATAGACTACTTGAAAAATATGACAAGAGGTGTAGTATGCTACAAGGATTATGTGTATTTTTAAAATGTAATGATTTCTTGAGTCTCAAGACCGTGATAAGACTCGTTGACAAAGGTTTACAATGAGATATTTTTGGTTGGTTGGATAATACCAATATCATTATTTTATACAATTTAATTGATTTAAAATGAATATATCATGATCTTTTATAAATTATCAGTTGTCTTTCTAAAATCAAAGAGCTTTCTATCTTTTTGTACTCTTAATTAATTGCATTAGCAATCTAATTGTTATGCAACAATTTATGGTAAACTCTTTTACATGCAATAATTGATTTTCTAATTTCATGAAGTTGTCTTCTTCTGCATGCTAGCCATTATGTTGACTAATAGACTTCTTCTATTGTTGCATCAACAGCTTTGGATCGTTCCTTGTCTATGTGGCACTTCACTTGGGTCGTTATCATTTTTTGTTGTCACTTCATAGTTGTTTGGTTGTTATTTTGGGCTACATGGCATTGTTCAACTTCTAAATATTCCCCATTCTTATGTTGGAAATTATAACTGGATTATTTTTGGTCAATTGTAGCAACATTCTTCATTTTCCTTCTTTCCTTGGTTGGCACATGATCTACAACATTTTCATTTTGTTGGGGCTAGCTAGCAACAAGATTTGAAGGGTTTCTTAGCCAGCATCAATTTATTTATTTGTTATGGGTAAAAAGAATGTGTGGAAAAGTTAGAGCAAAGATGGAGAAAAGAGAAGAATAACCTCTATTAGAAGAGGCAAGTGGAACTCTGTTTTAGCAAAGTTGAGAAGAAAAGAATGGAGACTTCATGAGGGAGAAGAGGGAGAGAGGGAGGGAGGAGATGAAAGAGTGAGAAGTTTCATAGTCAGATAATATTTTAGTTATAGATAATTGTTGTAGTTACTGTAGTTTTATGTAATTTTGTAAGTAAATTATATTTTTTTATAAATAATTAATAAATTTACTATTATTTGGTATTTTTGTTTCTATTTTATATATGATTGTGTTGAATGTATATTGGTCTATTACATTAGGTCATCTTTCATTGAATTCCTTAGTTTACACTACATTATTTTGGGAGGCTTTATCTTTGTGATGGTCATTTGTTCCCTCTTTAGGAAGGATAACTAATTGTTGCCAAGATATTTGAAATGTTGTTGCTTCTAATCTCTTTAGATAGCTTTGTTCTTGTTTTTGTGTTGGACCCAAAAGACAAAACAATCATGTTAATGGAAAAGCCTACACAAAAATTTGATATTCTTGTAATATACTAGCTACTCCCATTTAATCCCTCTCATATATTACCAATATTTAATTTTAATGTGTGAGTATTTCTAAGGTAGGTAAATGCATTCATGTAAATGACTCCCAAATTGAATAATCTATAAATAAAATAAGTAATGTATATAAAAAACATGTCAACAAAAAAGATGCATAGGGCTATGATAATATATCATGAAAACCTTATCATAAGTAATTCAATGAAATTTAATTTTACAATTTTTTAACTTAATGACTAAAGTTTGTCTCTTAATAAGATCCTATTAGTATTTAAATTGTATTCATCAAATGAAGTCCTCTATATGGGTAAGTTTGGACTCAAGCCATTGAACTATTACATTTAATTGTGACCTTTTATATTATATATATATTTTTTAGGGAGACAATTATTTTTCTATATTCTACCATATCACATATTCTCTGCTTGAGACATCAAAGTTACAACAAATGTTCTATAGCAATTAGGGTTTAAACTTATGTTTTAACAAAAGGGACCCACGTCTTAACCACTAAACCATATCAAAATTATGAATTTAGATTTTCCTATATAGTAACAAAAAGTCTCTTTGTTCTTTGATATTTCTTATCATAAGAAATGTTGGGTTGAAAAAAGAATTATTTGTATCATTTTTAAGGTAAATTGGTAAGTAAGGATTTTCAAATAAACACAGTAGTTATCCTTTACATGAGATAATTGAACTATTTAATATTATTTCTTTTATGATTGTTGAATTTACTTCTTCATCTAGACCAAAGGTTAACTTAATGTTTAAGTATGATATCATAGACTAACAAGTAAACAATCATAAATTATTTCATATTTTTGTACATTCTAATAATTTTCATCCCACAATGACCAAGGGGTATCCATTCTATCAAATTTTCCTAGGATCAAAACTCATCCTCATCCAAAATTGATCCTTGTTAAGTTCATTGAAGCCAAATATTCTCATCAATTGACCAATAGCCATTTGACCTGTATTTTTCAAAATATGGTATAAATCAATCGTTTATTTCCTAGCAATTCAATCATTTCATTGTACATAACATCTCCACAAACCAACATAAATGGCCACATGGCGTTAGTTTCTATGATTTGTTTTCATAAGGTAAAATCAATACATGCAATTTCAATCTTTACTTGTTGATTAATCAATATAGTTATGTAAGCTCTTACAATAGACACTTGTAAGTTGAAGGAAATCCTTGATCCTATTCCTTATTACAAAATACAAACAAGAAGATGCAACGGCTTTCACAATGTCTAAACTTTAAATTATTGCTAATGATAATGAGTTATGTTGTAAGGTTCAACAAGACCCCATGTACCCATATGGGTTTGAATCAAGATTGGTTCTAGAGCCAAGACAACTATCCACCCCAAGCACCTTGGGTTCCCTATGGATCCTTCATAGTATCCAAGGTGCTTAGAATAGACCCTAGGCAAACTTGGGAAAAACCAAGTAGACCCATAAGGTGTCCATCTAAAAAAGTTTTATATATATAAACAAAAAAAAATGAAAAACCTAATTTCACCCTGAAAGGATAGCTCCTAACCTCTTTTGCCTCATTTCACAAACACAAGTAAATAAACAATATTTTTGCCTCTAAACTTTCATTGTTATTTTTTAAAGGCTACTACATTTTCCTTCGAAGGTGAAGGCTATAAGAGAGAGACCTACACCAACAAGAGAGAAATAGGTACACAAGGAATATTTATAGTAATTTTTTTCAAAGTTCAAAGATTTTTTAGTTTTTAAAATATTTTTTAAACGTTTTGAATATATTTTTAAACCTTTATACATGATGTAGAGGTTATAATGTCATTTTTTATATTGTGAGGTAATTTATAATGTTTTTTTTTAATTTCTTTATGTTCACATAGAATGGCTAGTAGTTCTAATTTTCATTCATCTCACGTGTAAAGAGTTCATTTAAAATGTAACACCATCTCTTTAACAACATACAACTATGATTGAATAACTTCTTGGTGATGGGAGTTATCGTTCGCATTGTAGTCATTGTGGGAATAAGTACAAGAGCTCATAATTTAACTAAAATCTCAACTATCCACTATTACCGACTTAGGAACAAGAATTTGTTCAAGGCCAAATAAATAAGTCGTCAAAACAACAAATAATAGGATATATCAAAGAATAAGAGTAACTAGCATGTTAAGTAATAGATCAAAGGAAAGAATACAACCTCTTTCCAAGAAAGGGTCATAGAAATCTCCTACTAGCTTAATACAATCAGCTAGCCCACATCCTTTTATGCCACTATCCCCTTTCTTCCCTATAAAAGAGGTGCATTAAAAAGGTCCTTGAAAATGACACAAGTGAGGTTGCAAATAAGAGCATTACTTATTGCATCTATGGCAATGGACTTCTTTTGAATCTTGTTAAGTCACCATATTAGTAGGATATAGTGATGACATTTTCAATGCACCTACTAATTACATTAACCATAAATACGAAAAGATACACACCACCTTATTGGCCAAGGAGAAAACTTTTGTAGAGGCATCATCGAGAGCAATCAAATATACATGGCTCAAAATAGAAGTGTCCATTTCCTAATAGATGGAAATATTGCAAAAATAAACCTCTAAGCAATAGCATTGTAGTGTCCCATAAAGGGGTCATATTTTTTAAGGGAGAAGATTGTGAGGGGAAAGAAAAGGATGTAACTTTCATCATCAAATCTTCATACAATTCATTGAGTTGGTGGGTCTTGAAAACATTGTCCAAGTCATAAAGAACAACACTTAAGTTGTAAGGCAATTGATTCAATAGTGGAGGGTACATGTAGGCATATTTTTTGCACATCATGTGTTGTTCACTCACTCAAATTTATTTTGCAAGATATTGGCACAAAAATTGAGTGTGTCAAAAAGATCTACATGTATACTAAAAATATTCAAATGTTTGTGACAAATTATTATATGTCATAAACCATCTTTAGGGCCTTCTCAAACATGGAATTGTTGAAAATTATTTGTTTTAACATATTTATATAAAAAAAATTATGTCATCTATTTTTTAATATGTTAATTTATTTTACTCTTATAAACCATGTTAGGTTGTTGAGGCACAGTTTATATCACATACAATTTTCTTGAGATGACTTGTAAAGGTGCTAGAAACATTGAATGCTATGATCATCAACACTCTTTGGAGAGTACAAAGTGTATGAAAACAATCAAATACAAAGAGCCCAAAAAGTCAAAAGCGTAAATCCTAGATGATGAGTGGTGGGTTCATGTGGAATATATTTTGAATTTCACTAGGCCCATCATCAACATGATTTAGGTTTGCTAATACAGATTATTCATGTTTGGATAAATTTTACTATACAATGGAATCTATAGTTGAAAAAATAAAGACTATATAAAAAGCCAAGAAGCATGACTCCATAGAGGCATTTTTCAAAAGGGTGCAACAAATCATTATTGACTATTGGAACAAGATGACCATGCCCATGCATCTCCTAAGATTTTCTTTGTCTCTAAAATGTTATAGCTCAGAGATGTTTTCTTCATCGAGAAGAGTGACATCAATATAGAGATGAAGAGAATGTAGTTGGATAAAATTCAATCAATTGTGAGTAGTATAATTAAAGTACATACTCCTATAACCACTCAATTAAGCACAATTAGTTGGAAGCAAAAAATTTAAGTTTAAACTTTGTGCACTCCAACTTACATCTTGTCACATTAAAGACACTATTACAATGAAGAAGTGTCAAGGAATTGAGATCAGCTTTTAACAGTGTCAAATTGTAGTGCACAACGTACATCTTGTCACATTAAAGACACTATTACAATGAAGAAGTGTCAAGGAATTGAGATCAGCTTTTAACAGTGTCAAATTGAACACTACAATTGCACAACTTATCAAAATCTCTCAAGATAAGATCACTTCTACACAAAAATGGTTAGTGCAAATATCATTGCAACACATTGTGGTTCAATGAAATTAAAGTAAATGTTGACATTGATGCTATCAATAAAGATCAATATGAAAATTATTAATACTAATTGTAATTTTCATTTTGTATTGAAATTGTATGAATCATTTAACTATCATATTGTGAATTTATCAATTATTTTTTGTAAATCATGAGTTTTAAATATTATATTTATTAATAATTATAAGTATTACTATTTTTATAATCTTTAAATTACATATATACCCATACCTAATAAATAAATACCTTACCAACATACCCTAACCCCAAACCCAGACCAGCAATTTTGAAAATGAGAATCCTTTATTGTGTCTACCATTGGGTAAGAATTACCAACAATGTAATCTAGCAAAAACCTCCTTATTCTTTGTAGTAGCATTTGTCTACATCTATGCCACTTCTAATGGCTTCCCAAGACAAAAAGCAAACACAAAGAGAGGCTAATCCAGAGAAGAGCAAACAGAAGACAACCATCCAGATTAAAATTAGTTAAATGTCGTCATGTGGAAATCTAGTGACTGCCACAGTTTGTTGTTGTCCCCTGATAAATAAATAACTCCAGGTCGACTGTTTCAATTGGCTGGCAGATTCAACATAGTGGATGCGGGAATAATTCACTCCCAGTCAGGATACACACATCTGGTAAACCGAATCAGCTATTTGCTATAATAGATATTCAGAAGGGGGGGCAGGTGGTGCTGGTAGGTGGCGGAGTATTCCTTTTCTAACTTGATTGTTTGGATTTCCTTTCCTTTGTTGTTCCCAGTGTTTTGTCGTATTGGTTGTTGTAACTTCTTATATTCAAATTTCTTATAATTCCTATCAACTTACCATAGCAGCTAGAGAAGACCCATTTGCTAGATCAAAAAATAAATCCAGTATCTCAGCGGTGCCATTGCTAGTTTATGGGAAAAAAACTCGATAAATGGCCTTCTGATTTTATCATTCTGTACATTTAAAACGACGAGCATCATCAATGCTGCTAGAATTTGATAAGAATCCAGGCTCTATCTGGCTGGCCCACGAGCAGTGGGTGAACAGAAACCCAACAGCTTCAATCCAAGTTTGAACATTTGGCATCAGCAACAAACTTATCACCCCACCAAGCCCCCAATGGACTAGTTTATCGAAAACTTTAGAAACATATGTTTGGATTAACTGCATAAAATAAATCTCAGTTATGAAATGTACGTCCAATGCAAGCCCAATTACTCAGATATTTTGTAATGTGGATTCTTCAGTTGAATTACAAACTAAAACACAACTCTTGAACAACAACAAAAAACAAATATTGTATGTGGTTCAATGGCAATGTTGTTAAGCAGTCAACCAAATGTTCAAACCTTAACAGCAGTGCTAGCAGATGAGGAAAAATGGACAAAATATCACACCTGTAATGAACTAAATATTTATGTATACGATGAATAAAACCTAAAATTAATTAACTACCTAAAAGAATATTTTGATGGCCTCCTAACCCCAAACTGTTCAAATCGAATATTATAATGATCTCACAATACGTGCTTAACCAAACAAGCAATTTAGCCACGTATAATGTACACTAAACTTAAAAAATACAACACAATATAGTTTTAGATTCATTCCAGAATGATTTAGAGCAAATCTCAACAATTTCCATATTGTGAAATTTTGTGCCACATGATAGGGTCCTACGAAAGAGGACGGCAGTAAAAACACACTTTTCAGCAATAATTATATCTAGTCGTCAGAAAATCCCAACAAAAACATAAAACATAAAACATATTTGGTGTTTGTTGTAGTATTTTACTTGGTGTTGGTTTACCATTTGAATTCTAACCACCATATTCTACTTTCATGACAAAGAAATATAAAGGTTGGAGCCTGGCTTATAGCAAAACTAATTCTAATAAGCTCATAAACAATATCAAGATGAAAAATTTGACCCTGCTCAGGAATTTTTTAACTAGAATTCGTTGACAAAAAAGAGAAAAATAGCTCAAGTAATTATGCTAATATGCAAAAAATATCAATGACTAGAGTAATGATAATTTACAAAACATTTGGGACCATATCAAGAAATATCCCAAATATTATTACCAGCTCTTTTACCTCAACTGTGCTTCCTTTTTAGAGCTGCTCGCTAAAACGAGCAAGCATTCGTCATAGACACCAAAAAGATTTACATTAAAAATGCAGGGCTCCTAGGAAGGCCCAACAACTCTTCAGTTATTCCTACAAATAAACTATAATCTACACACGCAACATTTAGGTTGGAACCAAATTTGGCACATAAGGGGACTGTGCAAATATTAAAAGAATGGCAACACAAAACAAAATAAACTGAATGAAAGAGAATAAACTAGATCTGCACACTTTGTTGTGTAATGTGATAACCTCTTCCACTTCTAACAAACTCCCGCAAGCATTCTCCAATTCTGTTAATTGGTCCTTCAATGAGAGTGCACGACCTTTAGCATGTTTAAGCTTCAAAGCAGTCTGAAGTTGTTTGATGACCAGATCTTTCTGTTCCTGCAAAAGAGATGTTTCATTTTCCACCAAAGCAATGCTTCTTGTGGCTGCATTATTTAACATTAGAAATTCTATCTCAGCTTGCATATTCTCTTTATATTGTTCTTCCAACTCCCTTTCCATTTCTTTACACTTTTCTTGCAAAGATTGCAATTCACTTGCAGACCCCTCGCTTGGCAGTTTGGTTTCCTTCTGTTTAATTTCTTGACCCTTGTGTAGAACTTCAAGTTCCTTCATTTTTGTCTGTTCTGATGATGTTCTCTTGTTTGCTGCTTCAAGTTCCTTCTGTAGTAATTTCAGCTTTTCATTCATCTTATTGATTTGGTTTCCCTCCGAAGGCCTTTCTCTCTCAGGCTTTTCCTCCACATGAGAACCATTAGGTACATTAGGTGAATCATACTTGTGAAGATGCTTACTTAAACTATCACTGTCAGAACACATACCATACTCAGAACCCTTCATCTGCACAGGAGACATTTCATTTTCCACCAAAGAAACGCTTCTTATGGCTGCATTATGTAACATCAGATATTCTATCTCAGCTTGCATATTCTCTTTATATTGTTCTTCCAACTCCCTTTCCATTTCTTTGCATTTTTCTTGCAACAATTGTGTTTCACTATCAGCCCCCTCACTTAGCAGTTTGGTTTCCTTGTATTTAATTTCTTGATCCTTGCTTGGGACTTCAAGTTCCTTCACTTTTGTTTGTTCTGATAATGTTCTCTTGTTTGCTGCTTCAAGTTCCTTCTGTAATAATTTCAGCTTTTCATTCATCTTATTGAGTTGGCTTCCTGGGGAAGGCCATTCTTTCTCAGCCATTTCTACCACATGAGAACCATTAGGTACATGTTCATCATGCTTGTGCAGATGCTTATTTATCCTATCACTGTCAGAACATGTGCCATTGTCAGAATTCTTCATCTGCCATCGTTCAATTAGTTTTCCTAGATCTTTCATTTGTTGAACTTCTGCAGAAACAGAACAACATAAATTAGTCTCCTATAAAAGAAAAACTAATTTCGTATCTTGCATGTTATTGTTATTCATGAAAATGGCAATGAGCTCATTGATTGTAATGCATATCCCTCCTGAAATAAAATCATTATTTTAACCGTAAGTGGCTCAATTCAAATGGTGACAAGGGTAAATACTAAGGCTTGACAATCTGCCTTATTTAATTGACAAGAAAAGATAATATATACCTGCAAGCAAACTCAACCTTTGGTCAATATAGCATAACCATGATTTAAAATAAATTAAAATTATATTAAAAATTATAAAGCTTTATCAGAAAGAAAATTCACATGAAAATACATAATCATGCACAAATATGTATAATAATAAAGAAATATATATTCCCAGAAGAAGTCACAGATATAAAGTCTGCCATCAATATTGAGCCCGAAAGTAGAATTTATATCAGTTATTTTTTACTTATTTGGTTCACATTTTCTGAATTGATTTTTACTTACTATTTTGCAATTTAAAAACAGTATATTAGGTCCAGAACTGTGCAGTGTGGCCAAAAAATCCATTTCTGACTGACTCTTCATATGGTTCTCTTTGACACTGTTCTAGAAATTGCAAGTACTGTTAAATCTAAAATATTAACCAGTTGATTCTCATTTTGTAATTTATAATGTCTGCTCAGCAAAGGAAAATTGTCTTTTTAATGACTTTCTTGAGCCTGAGGATTTTGAAATCCTAGAGGCCAACTTGGAAAATGCCTTTTTTTCTCTACAAAACATGATAAATGGAAGGGCAAGTCTGCTATTTTGTTGTCTGGAAAGTGGTCTTTCTGAAGTGTTGTATCAAGCTGCTCTCCTTGTAACAGAATTGTGTGGGTTATTATTGATTGTCAAGATAAGTTTGGAAATGGAGGCCCCAATAAATTCGTCAGATATCTTGCCTTGTCACCTTCGTTGTGTGAAACATGAGATTGGGTTTTTCAAAAGCTTGAAAAGAAGTTTCATAAATGGCAAGGTCATTTGTTCTCCATACTTTATTCCTTCAACATCTACTATGTTTCTTCCTAGTTGTTTGGTAGAACTTAAGTTGAGAAGTAGCACAAACTCTCAGGAGTTTCCTTTGGTCAGATGGCAAAGAGAATTGGAAAAAGGAATGATCTTTCTTGGAACTAATGTTGTCTCCCTAAACAATGTGGTGAAATGGGACTTAAAGATTTAAAGCTTCAAGGTTTAACATTGGCTGTAAAATGGATTATGAAGGCCTTTGAGGACATTGAACAATTGAAATTGCTTGTTAGAAATAATATAAGCTTTCCAATACCCAAGAAGAAAAAGAACTGGAGGGGGTCTTCATTCACGTGATTTGTGTTTTGGTAAATAGTAAATTCTCTATCAAGCTGATAGGATTAACAATTTTCAGCAGTATTTAGAAGACTTGGGAATCAGTAAAACACCTCCTCTCTGATCATAATGCTTATTCTAGAATGGACAGCGATTTTTTCAATTTTAGGTCCATCTGGTGGAATTTCTCTTGCAATGATAAGCCATCTCTCTGACTAGAGGTTGTTCAGCAAAGTCTTGGTTCTTCAAAGGTTTAAAAACTTTAGGTGACATGTTTGCACTGGACACTTGGTAACCTGGAATGAGATTAAAAGTAGGTTTTCAATTTCTATTCCAAAATCCCAAAGAAATTATTCTATGGTTGTTAAAGTTGTAAGTGTTATTGATCTACCTGCAAATCTGGCTTCCAATACTGAAATTCAGGACAACATGAAATGGAAAGATGGATCCACTCTTACTAAAATTGCTATTAAAATGATATATTTGATGCTTTCTAACACCCAATAAGTGATGGACACTTTGAATAGTAAATGGAGTCTTGGTCTTTCTCTCCAGGACTGGAATTTTCAGTTTTGTTTTGAATCACATTTAATCTTCTTGGATTTAGCCCAAGAAAACTCGCTTTCAATGGCTGCTATTGTTACAAAACTGGTTGTTGCCTCTGTTCTTAAAATTGTTTATTTTACTGTGGTTGTATATCTATTTTGTAATGCGAGTTTTTTTTTCATTTATTTCTTGATTGGCCATATGCTAAGAATATTTGGAATGTGTTTTTTTGTAATTAGTCTGGGTGGGATACAAAGCAGAATTTTACCTGGAAGAAATTTTGTTTGGGTATTGTTAGGACTTAGGGGTTTTAATTGAAAAATCGAGTGAGTTTTGATTGATGTTATCAACTGAGATTTTATGGTGTTTATACAGAGCTAGAAATAACAATTTATTTCAGAAGAACTAAAGGACATACCTTACTGACTCATGACGTGAAGTCACCTTCAGTCTCATTGTGCAGGTAAAAATAATCACAGATGTCCCTAAAGACAAATCTCTCGGCTAATGCACTGGGGGTTATTATTCTTCATAAGTCTGACATCATAAATGCTGAATGGTGGTCAGATAGGGAAAAGAATGGTGGACAGCCTGAATATTCCACTGAAAACAATGAAAACCCTCTACTGTATGAACAAACCCACAGTTATGTTGACAGCGCATTTGGTAATACTGTGGAAAGTGCTTAAAATGCTAATAATGTTGATCAGCAGATTGTTGATTTAGCTCCTATTCTTCATGATGGGGCTATTGTGGATGAAAATGTGCTCAATGTGGAACCACATTCAGCTACTGATGACAATCAGTAATGTTGATCCTTGGCACAGTTTAACATATAATGTCTTAGCTCATCTGTTATTTGATAGACAGAGCAATGCTCCATATATACCTATCTAAAATGTTAAAATCTTGATATTATTGTAGGGTTTGTTCACCCCAAGGATGTATAATTAATCCTAGATGATTTTAGTTTTTAGCTCAGGAATTTAAATAGGTGGATTTGTATTTTGTTTTTGGCCTGTTGGCTTCATATTCTAATCTGTTTTGTTCTCTATTATGCAATATAGAAATATAATATTATTAATCAATGACCCTATCCATCATTATTTGCCTACAACATCAAGAGATCCTCATTGCAGGTCTTGATGATCTTGATACTCTAAAATTTACATAAGACTTAATAATGCTTAAATATTTGGCCCCCAGAATACCCCAACCAAGTATCTCTTCAATTTTCCAGACATGCAAGTGCCATTCATAATTTCATCTTTACAATTATATCTATGTTACTGGCTTCTTTGAGATAGGCCCCTGTATTGCAAAAATATACTCATGGTTTGGGATCAGATCTGGGATGGCTGTCAGTCCCTAGGGCACCTCGGTACCCTGTGGGTCCTTATTAGGTGAACCTGGGTCATACCCATGGAGAAACCTTAAAAAATATTGAATTTTATTTTTAAATACTAAAAATCTTTTCTATTTCACAAGGTGGAGAAATCCATTAAGTGGTTGGAGTGTTTGAACATATTTCTGATGAGTCCAAGACTGGAGTCCTTGTCTTCGTACAGTTCTGTATAAAAATGATTCGACCCTCTCTCTCAATAAGAAGTCTGTTCCTTGGGTCTGTAGGGCCTGGGGCTGGCATCCAGGATAGGTTCTGATGTTTCGCTACACTGATGTCAATATTTCTTAAAAATATTGCTGTTTTCTGTGAAAATATTTCTTAAAAATACTGATGTTTGGCAGCATTGGTTTTTCAAAAGCTCACTTCCTTTACTTATTATTTTTTCAGATTTTTAAGTTGTTAAAAATTAAAATTAACTTTTTTAAAAATTTTAATATTTTAAATTATGGTGTCTAGAAATGTTTTGAAGTTCAAAATAATAAAACAAATTGAATAAGTTTATCTAAAATTATAGATTATAGATTATATATTATTATCTATTATATTTTATAAAACATGACTATAAATAAAATATTATAAAAGCATATATATTACGATTTATCTTTATATATTTTTAATATGGTATTATATAATAAAATTGTATATAAATTAATATTATATTATATACTTTTCATATTTTGTGTACATATATATACAGCCATCCATTTATTTGAAAATGCAATCAAATAATAGATCTCTGCAGCAGGGTTGAGCACACTCTGTAAATAGCTCCTCTCTTGCATCAACCCTTCTTGAAAGGGGGGATATAACTTATAAGGACAAGGAAATCTGGAAATACCCACCCAAATTTCTGGGAAAGAGAAATGGGATTTCAGACTGCCAAAATACATATAAGCACAAAGAACATGTGAAGAATTAAAACTGATCATTTTTAAACTACAACAAAAATAACTTTTTATATTTATTAAATAATTTTTATTCTAGCAAACCACACTCGTACTATTTTGCCCTATTTTGTATGAGCCTGTAGAGGACTTCTAGATGTTTCCCGTGGAAGGGATACATCCATATGTTTCCAAAACCAAGTAAAACACAAAAAAAGTTCTGTTATGGGGAAGCAATGTCCACATGTTGAGGGATGTTTCCTTCCACTCCCTCAGTTCCCAAAATACAAGAAAACAAAGGGGATGCCCTAATGTAATAGCATACGAACCATAAAATCATGTGTTATAGCCATAAGAAATATTAAAAGGTTAAGGAAAAAAATATTTATTTGTTCTAATAATCCCAATCCCCCTTATAGAAAAATTTAGAGGCAAACGAACTTGCAGAAAGTGGCTACAATGGTGATATACAAAAGTAATCATTACGACAGCCTTTAATTTTTCACATTAGTGTTAAGAAGTATTGCACTTAAGGAAAATTTTCCATATCCACTCTTTGGACGGCAATAGAAATCAAAGAATCCTTTGTAAGCACTGCCACCACAAGTTGAGAAAAATATCATCAAATAAGTCCACAGGAATTAGAAATCTGCACATTAAGTAAGAGAAGATTCAGTCCATTAGACATACCTTACATATATTATTTCTGAGCTTGTAAAATATAAAGCATATTCCTGAAACAGGACATGACTTTCATTTCATTTGGACAGCTAATTTCAAAAAAGGAACAGGGGATTTGATTTTAGTGCCATTAGAAATGGCTCTCTCATACACCCTAGAAATGTACTTGAAATATACATAAAGGTAGTTGTATCCTGCCAAAGGCTCCTGAAAGCTGAGGACCATATAACCACCAGTAGTGAAAAGAACTCGACAGTTAAAACACAGAAAATTAGAAAAATTAAACAAATATTTTTTAATGATATGTTTAAGAGATCAATGTTTTAGACCACATTTTTGTGGTCCACCAGCAAGACAACCCGGCTCCTTATGTAATAACAAGGCTTTACACACACACAGAGGATTTAGAATATTAAATTAGTAGTAAATGACAATATTAAGTCGTTACCAATAAAACGTTATATACTATCAAATCATATCAATTAATCATTTGCTTAGAGCATAAATGTAATTAAAATGTGTTGATAAATTCTTTAATGATTTATGGACAATTATTTAGTAATGATATTTAGTATTTGTTATATTGTTATTTGATCTCTCCCTCTTGTTGTAAGTAAGCTTTTCTAGCATGAGGAGCCCTACTTTGTAATCCTATCATTTATCCTGATGATAGACCAAGAAGTGTGGTCCAAAATGTTAATCTCCTAAACTTGTTTACAATTTCCCTGAAAAATTGTCATATTTAATACTATGGAACACAGAATCTTGAAGTTTCTACTAATAATAATCATGTTCATGAATAATATGAACAGGGACAATGTAGAAGGTACAGTGCTCAACTACCCATAATCTAACTTCTGGTGTCTTTTTGGCATCTACCAATTCTAATAGCAGTTGTAATAGGAGAACAATGATGCATGTAGTAGAAATCAATACTCCAGCTTTGCACATCTCTAACTAGTTTGCCCTAGAAAACTGACCAATGTGAATACATCAACAGTAATTCTAATGACCTGTACAAATTTGAATGACTGAATATGATAATTAACAGTAATAAAGTATAAACTCAACCTTCTCCTGCACTGAAGATTTGATTCTGATAACCAGTCAACATCCTCTTACATCGACAAAAGGATGCATGCAAAACACCATGTGAACAGCTACATCAACATAATAACTTAACACTGAACTTGATATCGATGCCAAGATCTTGTTACTAATAAACTAAGTCACAAATTTGTTTTTGTGTTCAAATTTGGCAAAGAAAAAATTCAGAACATATTCATCATGTTGGCTATCAAACATGTTTATCCACAAATCCTAAAGACTGACATCAAAACCTAAGGCCAGGAAATGTGTCAACAGAGGTAGTGGTAAGGCTTATACTCAAACAGTGGCATGAATACGACAATTCTTGTGAGTGGTATACCCACCTACAGATTTGGCCCCAATTAGACCCAGGAGGTTGTTCCTAAAGGTATCCTGAATAGGGGAAATCAATCACAATGATGAAACAATACTAAAACATTCAGCAACTATACCTGGTAAGAGCTAGGCCCCAAAACTTGTCACTAAGCCTATAGCACATTAGTTGCTTGTAAGAACTCTTTTCAAGCTGATAATGGCATTCATATGCATGTATCTAAAGATAGCAGTGCAGTATTATGTATGCTCTTATGGATGTTTTCCCTTAAACCAACCATCTACATGTAATATAATGGAGACTTGCTCACAAGTTCCTCTGACAGTTTATCAATCTTAGTTCACATGAGATATGACAGCAGCAATATCAATGGAATAGGTGAACGAATTGGATCCTAATCTTAAACTGAAACTAACAAGTAAGGGATATCATAAAGACAATGTGTTTGATCATTAACCACTAAGGGCCAGTGCCTACTCCAATGGGACTCATATGAAATGAAAGGAAGACCATTAGAAAGGCTTGCAATGATTTTAAATGTTGTCACATATTTATCCAACTCTCATTACATTCATACCAGCAAATCTCGCAAGAAGGAACCCACAACTACTACATTCAACGATTTCCCTAAATCATTATAGTTTGCCATGGAGACAATAAGTTGTATAAATAGTTTCAATTAAAACCCTAACTATGATTTGAATGAACTCGCACAGATTTATATCCTAGAATGACCTAAAGAACTTGTCAGTAAAAACAACCAACCCTTGTTACCTCTTTTGTCCTTGTATTTATAGCATCCAATTACAATGCATTCTCTTGCCTCATTGAGGATCATCTATTTTTTTCATTAAAATCCTTTTTTCCCCACCATTTTGCAGTGATTCCCCATAAGTATTCGGCAGCAAGTGTAGCAGCTGCATCTCCAGGTATTTGAGTAATAGCTTGAATCGTACCAAAGGTACTGGACCAAGCTCTGATTGTTTCTACGGGAATCAGATCATGATCAACGTTTATCCCATCATCATTGTGAAAGGGTGATCTTCATCACCTTTATTAATCTCCTTTTTGTAAGAGAATAACTGCTGCCTAATTTTAGAAAACATATCTGATGATGTTGAAGCATGAAATACTTACTTTTCTTTTTTCTTGTCTTGATCTTTCTTTTCTTCTGTCTCAAGCCAATCTAGGCTTTCTTCCAATTCCTTCAACTTATGATCTATATTGTCAAATCTCTAGTCAATTTTTTGTACATTATATCCTAATGAATGAGGAATATTTAAAGATCATTCAGAATAAATTTTGTTTTCAGAACAATCTTTCTTAATTTGTTGTACATAAGTACTGTTTTCAGTAGCAAAATGGAGATTCTTGTCACATTTAGAATTTTCTCTATCTACAACATGTCTTATATGCAAAACATCCTGACACAAATCATCAAAATTTTCTTGTAGGTGACTTGAAAATCTGGCTAAACAATTTCTGTGTTTATAATCCAAGCCAGGCCCCTTGTCTTCTGGCTTTGTTGGTTGGAAAGCATATTGAAAATGACTAACTGCTCCATCAACTGATTTATGGCTTCCTCTCAGGGGTGGCCATCTTCCTCCTTTATAAAAGGATATGTCATTTTCTTTGAATATTTCTTTAGCAGATTTCTCTCCCTTGGATCTGGAGTTAGACAAACCTAGAACATTTGATAAATTCCTCCCACACTTAGAGAGTAGCTTGGTACCAGTTATAGGTCTCCAACAGCTAGGATTTT
>VDFB02076297.1:474734-501477 GCA_007258455.2 Sequoia sempervirens
GAGCATGATGAGGAAAAGATGGAGGTGAGGGAGGAGAGATATCAACAAGAGAGAGGACAAGAGGGGGTAGGGGCTATAGGATAGGTAGCAGGAGTGGCGAGGAGGAGTAGATAGTGGAGGAGAGCCCAGGTGGAGATTGGAGCCGAGCAAGAGCCCGATGAGCCAGAGATGGAGATGAGGGAGGAGAGAGATGAGCCTGAGGGGGAGGTGAGTGCCGTAGGATGGCAGATGAAGGTGGGGAGGAGGGGACATCTGAGGAGAGCTTGGGTGGTGATCGAGGCTAAGTAGGAGAGTGATCCACAGGAGGATGCTATGGATGTGGACGTTCTCGTGGTGGAGCCATTGGCGATGATACCATATGTACCACTTGAGGACCCTGTCGTATTGTTGAGGGGGGCCCAGGCGAGGCTACAGATGAAAGAGCAGAGGTTGAGGTGCGTAGACTTGGGGCTAAGGAGATCAGGCTTCAGGAAGAGGTAGCCAGGTTATAGGCTGAGGGATAGAGGGATTATGACTTCATTGTTGACCACCTAACCTCACAGGTACGAGATGCAGAGAGGGAGATAGATGACTTGCGAGCAAAGGTGCACGAAGTATGTGGTGAGCTAGTTGGGGTGACCTAGGATCGGGATAGACTACAGGCAGAGATGACTATATCATAGGCTAGGGGACAACATGAGCCCAGAGGGGCAGCAAATCATGTACTAGCAGAGGGTCGGCAATAGGTCGAGAGGGAGATGGAGGAGTTGAGGGTATAGGTGACAGGGCTGCAAAGGGAGAGGACTGAGCTCCGGGATAGGGTGTCTATGGTAGAGACAACACTTGGGGATGTGAGGTCGAGGGAAGAGGCAAAAAAGACTCAGTTAGAGATTGTGTAGAGAGAGAGGGACATGGTGGATGCAGAGGTGCAGGACCTCTAGGGTGAGAGAGATAGAGTACAAACACAGGTACAGGCGATGTAGGGGGAGAGGGATGTTGTATGGGCACATGCTCAAGCTATGCAAGGGGAGAAGGATGCTTCACGGGCACATATAGTGACACTGCAGAGTGGTAGTGATGGGACAAGGGTAGAGGTACAAAGACTGCAGAGAGAGAGGGATTCCACAAAGGCACGAGTAGTGGTTGTAGAGGAGGATAGAGATATAGTGAGAGATTGACTACAGGTGGAGATCAATCAACTAAGGATGGCTCAGGAGGCGTGGGAACATGAGAGGAGTCATCTGTGGAGATCGAGACAGATATAGACATGAGCGGAATGTAGCCCGGTATTAGGCTATAGAGCGAGATGAACATATGAGAGAGGCGACCTTCTGGATGGTCGCTTATCAGCATGTAGTTCCAAATTTGGCACAACACACTTTTCATTATGTCCAACAGGCTCCTCAAATGCCCGCACCATCCCAATCACTAGGGACATGGACCCGAGGATGTAGTGACTCTCAGGCAACCCTCCCTCGCAAAGGGTTGGTGCCTGAATCTCCATAGAGGTTAGACGTGGGTAACTCTTTTGGAAGATGACAAGATACCAAACTTTGACAGGTGCAGGGTGGATGGACAATACAAAATAGCAGTGGTTACATTTGATTAAGATCCTTGTACTTGTACTTTATTTTGTGATTATGATGTATACAATGGGTATGTATTTTGATGATATTGATGGACATTATTATGGACTATGTGATGGACATTTGATTTTGATATTTATATGATATGCGTCAACCCTTATTGACTCCATGTTATGTATATGATGGATGATTCTATTTATGCATATGTGTATGTTTATGATTTTATGATGGGTGATCATGATGATGTAATACATCTACATGTTTATGATGTTATATGCTTCTATGGATGCAACTAATGCGTGTAATGCAGGATGTGATGCATGTTTTATGATTTTATCTATGATGGATATGGACCTAACAATTTGTGATGCAGGTGGCGATGCATGTAATATGTTAATGATATAAACTAATTTGGAAATGTATGGATATAAAAATGAATCTAAGATGCTTAGAATAACCAAACATGATTAATCTAAACAACTTAATATGAGATGATAATGCACATGGGATAAAATGCAAGGAACCTATAATGCAACATGCAATGTGAATGGCCTTCATTTGTGATCATGCATGTTTTAGCTTATAAAATAAAATGAATCACAACATGAACATAAGTGTCAATAAGGATTTGCATGGGAATGTGGGTAGATGGTGTGAAACTGCACCTGCCAAAAATTGTTGATATCCTGAGAAGAACGAGAGAGAGAAGGTGAATATTTGCACAACCAAAATCATAGGTTAATGGATAGGGATGAATGCAATGCAATGGAATTGATTATGAAATGCAATCATAGTTTAATTTTCCATCTTCGGAGCACTAATTTTTGCTATAGCATAAGACACCAGGTGCCAGGGTACATGAAACCAAGGCAAGTTAAAGTCTAACAGATAAAACAAATACATCAGACAAAAAGGCTATCCCAACACCCCAAAGTGACAAAGACTTTGGTCGGGCCAAGCATTGGGATAACCACAAGCACAAAGGGATGCCCCAGCATAACACAAGATCTCAGAGATCCCAGTGGGTACTATGTGGGAAAACCTAGCAGACAACAACAAGAAAAGATCAAGATATGCCCCTATGTTAACCAATCAAAACACACCATAATATGATAGATCATGGCGACCTTGACTAGTTATATTAGGGAGCTCAAACAATAAACAAAAGCCAAAAGCATCAAAAGATCACAGTCAATTTTAAATGCCCTTTGCCATAGGATCAAAGGGGATGGATGGGATTGATGAGGTTTGTTAGGAAGGATGCATCTTGTTGAGACCGAAGATGGAAACCAAACTAAGATGACCCACATAACGTAGGATATTTGATACTAATTAGATCTCCTAATACTAGAGGATCCCGTTTGTGAAGAACCAGCTAGATAAGGAAACACTTGACAACATGACACAAGACACAAGACACAAGACTGACACATCCTATAGACCTAGGGGCTCAGGGGCTGATCATAGATTAGCCTTGCCTACGTGAAAGCGCAGAGCCCTCGTAGTTCAGAAAAGACCATGGATAAAAGCGAAAAGAGGAAAATGGAGATCGATGATGGATGATGAAATACATGGTAGACAAATGCCTCGAGGGAGGATCAAATGATCAACCTTGCCTACGTGAAAGCGCAGGGGCAATGTAGTTCGAAATAGACAAACAATGAAAGAAGAAAGACTGACATGACAAAGCGATGAGGGACACATGAAGGACAAATGATGATGAACGACGTGATGAAGGACTCGAGATGATGATGTGAAATTGACATAAGCTCAGATTAGGATGAAAAAGCTCAGGATTACGGATAGCTGATGATCATCCAATGCTTAATCAAAACATACCAAGCGGCCAAGGACGGGATGTGGATGAAGTGATAGGATATGATAGGATGTTAGGAATTGGATGTGAGGATAGGATGGATGGAGACATGCAGCAACTAGGACACAAGGTATATAATGATTAAGCTCTCTACGGATGATGCTTGTTACCAACTTTTCACCAACCGTACTTATCCAAGGTGCCACCAAGGGTGGTTTTCACCATAGGACGAATTTATTTCTCTTTACTATTTTTGGATTTTTTACTTTTTACTTTTTTTGATTTTTTTGTATTTTTAATAATTTTTCACTTTTTTTTTTATAGATTTTTGCAGGAGAGGATACCCTAGCTGATTTAAGTGTAGAACCTCTTCAGGTGCATAATGTTAATGGGATTCTCTAGGGGCTCTCCCTTAGGCGTTGCAAGTCTGTAGGCCCCTGATCCATATTTGGTGGTGATGACATAAGGACCAAGCCAATTTGCTTCAAATTTTCCCTTCTTTTCTTGGTCTTGTTGAGTGCATTGATTTTCTTTGAGGACTAGATCACCAACATTGAACTGATGGGGACAAACCTTCTTGTTGTATCTCCTTTTCAGGCAATTCTGATAGGCTTGAAAATGATCATATTCTTTGATTTGTCTTTCATCTAAGAGTTCTAGTTGGATGAGCCTTGCAACTTGAGTGTCTTCATCACTTGTAAGATTCTTCGAGGAGATTCTTAGTGAGGGAATTTCCACCTCAATCAGAAAGATAGCTTCGACACCATAGATGAGAGAATATGGAGTGGCATTGGTAGGAGTGCAGATGGAAGTGCGGTACACCCAAAGGGTAGGATGTATATGAAGGTGCCAATCTCGACCAGTACTATTGACCACTTTTTTAAGGATTCTGATGAAGGTTCTGGTTGTGGCTTCCACCTGACCATTACCTTGGGGGTAATAAGGCATGGACCAATGATGTTGGATATGGAAGGTATCACAAAGGTGTTTCATAGCTTGGTTCTTGAAATGCTTTCCATTGTCAAAAATGATGGTTGATGGTATTCCATATCTATAGAGAATATGGAAGAGGACAAACTTAGAAATTTGAGTACCTATGATTTGTGAGAGTGGCATTGCTTCCACCCACTTGGTGAAGTACTCAGTTGCGGTGATGATGAAGGTATGGACATTAGAGGATGGGGGATAGATCTTTCCAATTAGGTCAAAACCCCACTGAGAGAAGGGCCATGGTGCAACAAGAGGCTACAGATCCTGTGTTGGAGCATGTATTAGATCAACATGCTGCTAACAAGGGATGCACTTTTTGATGAACTCACAGGAATCATGTTCTAATGTGGGCCAATAGTAGCTTGCTTGGAGAATTATTTTAGCTAGGGCCATGCCATTTGAGTGGGCCCCACATACACCACTATATACCTCCGTTAACGTAGTATGAGATTTAGTCTCGTTTAGATACCGAAGGAGGGTTCCATTATACCCACATCGATAAAGAGTATCACCTACGATGGTGTAGTGATATGTATGTTGGATGAAGGATCTTCTTTGGTTACATGTTAGATCAGAAGATAGGATGCTATCGTGAAGATAAGTATAGATATCATGATACTAGTGGGACGTGGGACCTACAATGTCACACACCATCTCACTTTCAGGGATATTGTATGTTGGGATTAAGAGTTGTTCAACTAGGAATTCACACTCTGTCTAATCCTTGGGCATGTCAATTAAGGAACCAATTGTATCCATCACATCAGCAGCTTTGTTCTGTATTCTGGGGATCTAGTCAAACTAAATAGAGGTGAAAGACTTCTTAAAGTCATCGACCATGCGTTTATAAGGTAACAACTTCTCATCCTTTGTTAAAAAATCATCATTGACCTGTTTGATGACTAATTGTGAATCGCCAAAGACCCTTAAGTGAGTGATATTCCATTTGATTGCGATTCTAAGGCCAGTGAGAAGAGCTTCATATTCAACTATATTGTTTGTGCATGGAAAGGCCAATCTGAATGACTTTGGGATATAATCACCTTGGGGGGTGACAAACAAGATTCCTACCACCGATCCATTATGTGTGTATGACCCATCAAAGTATAGTGTCCATGTGGTGGATTTTGCTACTATAAAGACCTCTTTATCAGGAAATTCTTTTACCAAAGGATGTGCATCAACCAGGGGAGCATCAACTAACTGATCCACTATCACCTATCCCTTAATAGCTTTACGGTCCACATATTCTATGTCAAAATCACTCAGCAACATGACCCATTTAGCCATTCGGCCAGTCAACGTTGTTCTAGATAGAAAATACTTAAGCAGGTCAACTTTTGATATTAACTTGACTGGATGACTGAGCATGTAATGCCTAAGCTTCTGTGAATAGAAATCTACGGCTAGGTAGGCCTTCTCCATTGAAGAATAGTTGAGATCATAACCAACTAAGGTTCGACTGATATAGTAGATCGCTCATTCTCTGGATGACTCATCATGTTGTGCTAGTAGTGCCCCCAGTGCCACTGAAGTAGTTGAGATGTACAATAAAAGTGGCTTCCCTAGGATGGGAGGCATAAGGACGGGAGGATGCACCAAGTATTCCTTAATCTTGTCAAAACCTTGCTGACACATAGGATCCCACTTGAAGGATGTATTCTTTTTTAGGAGGTGGGTGAATGATTGACACTTGTCAGCTAACTATTCTATGAACCTTCTAATGGACTGTAGCTTACCCTAGAGAATCCTTAACTATTTTAGGTTGTGAGGTGGAGGTATATCCATAATTGCTTTGACCTTGGCCGAATCCACTTCTATACCTCTCCTAGAGACAATGAAGCCCAAAAAATTTCCTGATGTAACCCTGAACACATACTTTTTCGGATTGAGGCGCAACTTGTAGTGCTCTAGACGCTCAAAGATCTTCCTTAGGACTGTAGGGTGTTCTACTCTGGTTCTTGATTTTCCTAGCAGATCATCAACATAGTCTTCCATGATGATGTGGATGAGATCATGAAAGATGATGATCATTGCGTGTTGGTAGGTTTCCCCTATGTTCTTAAGACCGAAGGGCATAACATTATATCAAAATGTACCCCAAGGTGTGGTAAAGGTTGTTTTATGTTGATCTTCAGGCGAAATCCTGATATGATTGTATCCAGAAAATCCATCCATGAGGGATATCATCTCGTGTCTTGCAGTTAAATCAACTAGCATGTCGATGTTTGGCAAGGGGAAATCATCCTTCGGATAGGCCTTGTTGAGGTCTCTGAAATATGTACACACCCTGACATTCCCATTGGGTTTGGCTACTGGCATGACATTGGAGATCCACTCAGAGTAATCAACGGGTCTTATATATTTGGCCTCCAACAACTTCTCCAATTCTTTCTTGACCAATAGAGCAACTTGTGGGTGCATTTTGTGAAGCTTTTGCTTAACCGGTTTTGTATCAGGACACACATTTAGATGGTGTACTACCAAGGTAGGGTCTAACCTAGGCATGTATGAATATGCCCATGTGAAATTGATTTTTCCTTCCTTAAGGATTTGAACAATGGTAGAGTGTTCTTCTGAGAGAGGTTTGGCTATATATGTGATTTTGGGATCCTCTTCAGTTCCAAAATTTACCTCTTGTGTTTCCTTGATTAGAATGGATGATTGTTCAAACAACTGTGTTCCCACAAGGGGAAGATGAACATACCCATCTTCCGATGCCTCACTGAGGTTTTCACTGTCAGATATGTCCTTTGTTTTGACTTTTTCTGAGTTAAGAAGTGCCTCAAGGAGGTTTTCACTAGGTGACCCTTTTGGATTTTTCTTTTTCTTATTTTTGTGACTAGGGTGTTCATCTTCCCCTAATCCCATGAGGTGTACATAGGTATCTGCTGAGGGAAGTGAGTTGATAGGTGTGTTTTCACGTAGGTCCCAATCTATGAGTTCGAGATGGTGGAGGGAAAGGTTAATGGTGCAAACAGATAGGCATTTGAACATGGAGGAAAGGTCTACGTGATCTACATCATCGTACGCATGTATGATACACTCTTCCTCTGGTATATCTTCCAAAAGACCATCACCCGCATTGATGTTGTTAGAAGTACTAGTCGACGTTGTAGGACCCTTTTTCTTTTTCTGATAGCCTAAGCCTGAATTATTTGAACGTATGGAAGTGTCAATCTACTGATTTCTTCCTAGCTCTTCTAGACCAAGACCTCCCCCTTGATAATTGTATTTCTCAGCATACTTAGAGGGCCGAGGATACATCTCTTGAAAATATTCCTTTAAAGGGGGACTAGGTTTAGGTTCTTCATGATATATCCATTGACTTATATCATCTTTAGGCATATATTGTGGTAACATGGGAGATACATAAGTGTTGGTTCCCACATTTTTGGAGCTCAAGGTGACTGGATTTTTTTCTTCCTTCAGTGCAGATTCAGAGGGTTGAACATATGTGTGTGGTGAGGGTGGCATGTTGGCATGTTCAAAGCAGTACACATCTCATACTCACCACATCCCTTGTCAATGATCTGGACCTTGGTGATAATGGAATCAAAAGTAGAAGATGGAGTGGATGAGGTGGTGGGTCATGGATTATATGATGGATTGGATGAGGATGCTGGCGGTGGTCCCATTTCCATTCTTGGACAATAATGGAAATGAGGGAAAGAAGCTTCGAGTGAAGGGCAGTATTCAAATGGCTGGGGATCAATTTGTATCGTAACTTCCATTCCATTAAACGAGAACTTCAAGCATTGATGATAGGTAGATGAGACGACTTGCATGGCATGGATCCATGGTCAGTAGAGAAGAAGGTTGTAGGGGAGGTCCAGATCAAGGACATGACAAGTGGTGTATTTTATAACTAGGCCAACTTGAATTGGAAGATCAATAACCCCTTTAGAATCCTTTTCTGCATTATCATAAGCCTTTATAGTGATGATCTGATTGGTTAAATCAACATGGGTATATCCTACTTGCTTTATGAACTTTAATGTACAAAGATTGAGATCAAATCTATTATCTATCAAGACCCTCTTTACTTTATGTCGAGCGACGAGAACCTCTATATGGAGGGGTAGATTGTGATTGGAATTGATGGTAGGCATGTCGTTTTGGCTAAAACCTAGTTGGTAGGTTGATGAAAGGTGTCCTACCAAAGCTTGGAACTGTGTGGGGTCGATGTCATTGGGGACACGGGCATCCTACAAAGCTTTCGTCAAGATTTCCTGATATACAGGAGAAGACTTTAGCAAATCTAGGATAGATATTTGTGCTGCGGTCTTTCCTAGATGGTCAAGGATGTTATACTGAGAGCTCACATGAGGTGATGGGGCTGACGTGGAGGCTCTAGGGACAATAATGCGAGTGCGGTGGGTGGTAACAACACATTGAGGCTCCTTTCCTTTGACATGTATCATAGACACACATGGTTCCGCTTTCCCAATATGCGTGATGAGTGTCTCATAGTTAAGCAGGACATTCTTGTAGGTCATATTATTAGTGCTGTTATCTTGGTTGTTATTGTTACTAGGTCCGGGATTTGTGTTGGATGTGCTAGGACCTTGGTTATGCTTGGGGAAAGCATTTTGATATATCTGTAGCTAAGCATTGGATGATGAGGCCTAGTTGGCATCCACATGGATATATCCTTGATCTATAAGGTCTTGGACATACGTTTTCAAACCTTGTCACTTGTTTGTGGAATGACCCTTGATCTTGTGAAAGTCACAATACTCATTTTCCTTGTACTAGGAGGGTTTAGGTTTAGAATCATCAAAAGGTTTAGTCACAAGATATGTGATGGGGTAATTGACCTACAATAGCCTATTGAAGACAATGCTCAAGGGTTCTCCTAATTGAGTGTATTGACATTTACCATTCCCTTGATTGTTTTGATTGGATTGTTGAGGGGGTCGAGGTGCCCCTGTGGCACAAATATGGCATTAGGCATGGATTGTTGTTGCCTCTACGAGGTATTGGCCACTTGAACATGTTTAGTATTAGTGACACCATCATTGACTACATTCTTGTTCTTATTCCAATAACGGGATTTGTCACTGGATGAATTGTCCTTATCCGAGTTGTATAGTTTAATTTTCCCTTTAGCGACAAGCGCTCTCTCAATGATGGGGCCCTTTTTGATAACCTTTGAGAAGGTAGTGACACAATGAAGATTAAGAGAATGCACCATTTCAGGATGGGCATTAACCACAAAATGGTGACCATTTCTTTCTCGCTGGGAGAGGATTTCATACAACTAGCTATAGCTCGCCACCTTTGCAGGTATTTATCGAAAGTTTCTCCATCACGTTGCTTCTCCTTCAAGAGGTCTAGAGTGTCAATGTCCTCCAAATTAAAGGAGAAATGTATGAAAAACTATTCATAAAGATTAGCGAAGGAATAAACAGTCCCCTTCTTGAGACCCATGAACCAATCTAAGGCTGACCCTCCTAAGCTTCTAGGGAACATGCACAAGAGATAATTGTCATTATGTTGGACATCTTGACATTGTGCATAGAACTCCTATAGATGGGCCTTTGGATCATTAGTTCTCGTATACTTGTTGAAATTGGGTATCTCGAAATGCTTCGGAAAGGGGATAAGTGAAATTGAAGAATCAAATGGATATGGGAAAATCTCCTCAAACTTGAAGGATTTTTTGGATGTACCCACTTGTAGGTCGTTCAATGCAGCTTTGAGCTCCTCCAGATCTTTATTGGTAGGTGGAGTTGGATTAGACAGATTGGGTGGATATTGATGATGTGATGAAGATGGGACGAAAGTATTGGGATCGTATGAGGGTGTAGGTTGACACTGATTAGCATAAGCGGGTTGTTGATTAATGTAAGGCAGATAGGATGATGATGAATTTTGGTAATAAGAGGCAGAGGGTGCCTGTTGCTGAGGTGGCTGCTACTGATAATATGAAGTGGATGGGGCATTGTGTGGAGCTTGGTAGTAAGAGGATGTGGAAGTGCCTTGTTGTTGTGATGATGGTTGTTGGTAGTAAGAGGTGGACGGAGGACCCTGTTGATAGGGCGGTTGCTACTGAGTGTAATATGGATTGGATTGGTAATTATAGGCAACATTTGGCTGCTGTGTAGCATACGAAAGTAGTTGCGGATTGATAGTTTAATGGTAGGGATTAGTGTGCGATTGTGGAGGATTAGTGTAAAGTGGTGGT
Source organism: Sequoia sempervirens (assembly GCA_007258455.2). Lineage (NCBI taxonomy): Eukaryota > Viridiplantae > Streptophyta > Pinopsida > Cupressales > Cupressaceae > Sequoia > Sequoia sempervirens. Next base: position 485,296 of record VDFB02076297.1, read on the forward strand.
TGAGTCCGTGGTGGATTCTAAGAGGCCACATGGATATTCAGATTAGCATAAGCAATGTATGTGCTAGACGGATGGTAGATATATTGCACACGAGGATTATGCTACGTTTGTGTGGGAACGTGCATATGTGATTGTTGATAAGGAGGGAAAGATGGGATGTGTTATTGTTGTGGGACTGCTGTAGAGGCACCATGAGGTGGTTGTTGAGGGTGTGATTCAGTTTGTGTTGCCTGATGAGGAGGTTGTATATGAGCGACAATATGTTGTTGTGGGTTCAAAACATTTTGCTGCGACATGTTCTATTGTGGAATTGAAATGTTATGTTGTAGAGGTTGTTAATGATGTTGTTGCATGATGATGGAAACAATAGCTGTATGCTATGGTGGTGCTTGCGAGGGGATAGTTGCATGCTGCAGCGGTGCCTGCGAAGTAATGGATTGATGAGGATTAATGGGAGGCTGTTGGATCGCCAGAGTGTTACCATGAGGGGGCGGTAGGAGATTTCCTGTGGGTATAGGTCCTAGTGGTGGCATCAATGCAAGAAAGGGATTTCCCCCAGTGTTGACAGGTGGTTGACCAAGATACTGAGGTGGGAGTGGTGGAGCATACGAGATGTTTTGTGGCATGCCATAGGCATAGGGATCATAAGGATCAGATGGTGCCATAGAGGCTGCTGATGGAAGGGGAGGATAATTAGAAACTTGATGTATCACAACATTTCCAAACTTAGGATGATACTAGTTATCTATGGGTGTACCCTCGGGAACATAGGAATTTCTAGGAACATTTTGCGGGTCTTGATGCACTGGAGGGGTCTGGGTGTTGGTGTACTATGACATGTCAAAACCAAATGGAAGTTTGAATCCATTCATGAGTAACGTAGTGAGGATCTTATCCCCACACTCGTCGAGGAGGTGATCTTTCATCTGAACTTTAGTGGGATTTCTTAGGTATTCATCAACGGTGACTTCAGGTTGATTGATCATGTTTTTGTCACTGGGTAGTGAAGTATTTTGACCGTCAGTGTTACATTGTGACGAAGCACTGTTATGGGGATCTTGAGGGATGTTCACATCGTTGTTAGGATCTTGAAAGATGTTTTCCACATTGTTAGGATCTTGAGAGATGTTTGCCCCGTTGTTAGGATCTTGAGGTATGTTCGGCTAGGAACCTTGACCTTGTTGTTGTGCCATTTGCTTCTTGGTTTGTGATTTAGTCTAAACAGGCATGAAAATGCATAACTACTGGGTGGACTGAGATGAGACTAGACTCAATGCAATGATGACCTAAATTACGGTTGGAAGATTGATTGGATTGGATAAAGGATTGATTGATTGAATGATGAGATGGAATAATTGGATGAGGGTTGATTGGACAATTAGATAGGATTGATTGGATGATTGGATAGGATTGAGATTGGATGATTGGATAAGGATTGATCAGTAAAATGATTGATAGGATCAAATGATGGATCAGGATTGGTTGACGAAATGACCAACAAGATTAGATGATGGATGATGTAAGGGATTCTAAACCCATTTTGGAAATCACCCTAGGTGACTTAAGGCGTTGGTTGATCGGATTGAAGGACATATAGATGATTATGGCACCGAATCCACCTCAAGATGGAAATGGATTGATTGGGCCGAGGATGATGACTTATGACACCAAATCCACCTCAAGATGGAAGTGGATTGATTGGGCCAAAGACAATGACTGGTGTGTAGGATAACGATTGGATTCAGATGCCTAGGTCAATTCAGATAATAACCTCTAAAACAAGGTTTAGGGGATTTGGATCGAGAGAATGATAATGAATGATACAACCTAGAGATGCTCCAAGAGTTCCTATATGATGTAGGTGATGAATAAATGACCTTTGGAAAGTGCAAATGGACTAAAGGATGAGTTACGAGTGAATGGAAGGGGATGAAAGTGTTTAGATCACAACAAACGACAAGGTTTTAGGTCCTCAACTGTTTGAATCTTTGGATTGGGTAGGGTTTCCTATTCAAGGGGTGAGGTCACCTGTCTAAGGGGCATGGTCACCTGTTCCCTGGGCATGATCGCCTATTCCTAGGGCCTGGTTTCTTGACTAGGTTTTAGACTTGTTTAAATAAGAAATGAGGTCAAACGAGCTATCGAAACGAGAAAACAAGCCTAACAAGTGGTGAAACAGACTCACTAGATGATGGAACAGGTTCCCCAAATGACAAAATGAGATCCCTAAACAATGAAACAGATTCTCTGAACGACAAAACGGGTTCCCCAAATGATGAAACGGGTTCCCTGGATGACAAAATGAACTCTCTAAATGGACAGACGAGTTCATGGAATAAGAGAACGAACTTTCAGAATGGGGAAATGGATTGATGGAATGATGAAATGGATGCTCAGAATGGGAAAATGGACTGATGGAATGAAGAAACGGGAGCTCAGAATGGGAGAATGGACTGACGGAACAAGAGATGAAACTGACTGTTCAGAGTGCAAAACAATTGTTTGGGCGGGATCGCCCCTGTTCTGGGCCTGGTCGTGCCTTTTTGGGTGTGGTCGCCCCTTTGCAAGGCATGGTCACCCCTGTTCAGTGTGGGGTTTCCTGTTTGGGTGAAAAGTGAACAATTTTGACTCAAAAATAACTGAGACGGAGGGCAAGGTTGCCCCTCTTGAGGTTGGGGTTGGCCCTGGTTAGGGCATGATTGCCTCTATCAATAGACCTAAACTTGACTTAGGAAAAATGGCTATGGAAAAGGACAGAAAACACTTCAAACAACAAGCAAAAGGCAAGGCTAACTTGACTAGTAAGATATGCACTGGTTTTTCATAGAAAATATGGTTCAAGTAGCACAATCCTATGATTAGTATGAGGGGTATGGCCAACACAGTCCTCTAACTAGGCTAAACAAGGTGATCTAGGGAGTCCTCGATATATGCTCGGTACGTGAGGCACAACTATGAACACTAGCCCATCACAAGTGTGAGTTAGGAACCCCAACAAGATATTGAAGGCTCATACCAACTCTTCACGTCTATCTAGGTATCACCCTAGCTTCGACGCTCTACCAGACATGACGTGACTAGATTGGGGTATAAATTTGGCCTCCCCCCTTTATATACCCTACCGGTACACGTGGTTGGAATCGTCCCTTTGGGTGATGAAATCTCCAAGCAGTTCCCATGAAGAAGAGAATGCTAACCATTTTCGGCTACTCCCCAGGCTCACACGAAGTGCAAGGGGAAAGCTTGAATGATGTAATGCCCCCTTGGGTAACACAAGGGATTTAAGTAAGCTACGATTTCTCTTCACCCAGGATCACCAAATGGCGCAAGGAGATTGGATACGTCAATAGCTTACTTACAAAAAAAGCACACAATGTATTGACTCCCCTACTTAGACTATGTGCCTAATTGGTGCGAAAATGAAAGAAAACAACTAACTAAATGCCTTGGTCCTTTCATCCCGCAACAAATGCTTTAGTAGTTTTAAGCCCCGTTCTTTGTCAAGTGTGAAATAACTACACAAACGTTAGTAAAAACCTTCACAATTACCAACAACATGAGTTAAGGGGTCAGTAATAACCAAAACAATAGAAAACAATCTGTAAAAATGATTTAAAATGTTGTTTTTTCCTTGCAGAAGGCTCTGTCTGGGCCTGGTCGCCCCTATCAGGGCGTGGTCGCCCCTCTGGTCAAAATAGAGAGTTAAACTGGTTGTTCTGTCTCAGACAGGCGTCTGTGTCTGGGCGGGGTCGCACCTCTGTAGGTCCTGGTTGCCCCTCTAGTCAAAACAAAGAGTTAAACTGGTTGTTTTGTCTTAGACAGAGGTTTGTGTCTGGGCGGGGTCACCCCTCTGGAGGACATAGTCACCCCTTTGTAGGTCTTGGTCGCCTATCTAAGGGTAGGGTCACCCCTTTGTGTCACCAGAACCTACAAAATATCAAAAAAATAACAAACGTAAGAGTAAAAGGACCCGTTTGTGGGTCCCACTAGGCATGCCAAAAATGTGTGCAAGTGTTATTACCTCCTAATATGCAAAAATAATTAATAAATGCAAGATAAAACAACATTAGACCACCTCAAAATTGGGCTACGTTGAACACAAATAAAAGAAAGATAAAAACAAGAAAGTATATCTTTTACTTGTGTTTGTCCTTGGTTGGCCCTTGATGCAGCTTGAGTGTGTGCTCCTTGGATGGAAAATGATCTAAAATGAGATGCAAAGGGGTGAAGATGCAAATGATGAAGGTGGTTATGTGATAGTCTAAGCAAAATAGATGCAAGAGGATGGGATGAAAGCTTAAAAATGTGCAATAATGAAGGATGAAAACTAAGTATGCAAAGAAGTGCTTAAATGGCTTGAGAGCATAAGTGTGATAAAAATGCATAAGGTCCCTGAATGAATGAGAAGGGAGGTTATTTATAGAAGAAATTGAATTCTCTAGAGAATTCAACAGTCAAGATTGAGCCACCATGGCCAAGATGGAGGGCTATGGTGAGTTGAGGACTCACAAGCCCTCACATCTTGCTATGTGGAGGATGAAGTGTCCAAAGGACATGGTGAGATGGAAATGGTACAAATGATGTGGAAGAAGGACAAGTGATGTGGAAGGACAAGTAATTTGAAAGTACCTTGGGAGGGGAGAAGATTTCCTCAAAAAGGAACTTCTTTTCCCTAAGTGAGAATGATGGTGACAAGTGAGAAATTTTAGAAAGTCCTCTCTTATCATCATGGGGATGAGAGAAGTTGTTGGGGGAATAAATGTAAATATTAAATTCACATGATTGGAGGGAAAAAGTGGTTGGGAGAATAAATGTGAATTTTAAATTCACATGCTTGGGAATGTCTAGTGGATAAGACAAGGTTCCCAAAAGGAGGACTTTGACTCATGTGGGTGATATGACAAGTGAAGGAATTTAGAATTTCCCAACAACTTGCATGGGGAAGAGAAATGCATAGAATGAATAAATGTGAATTTTAAATTCACACGGGGAAGAAGTCAATGCCAAATGAAGAAAGTACTTATGAAAGGTTGACTTGGAGGACATGCCAAAGATGGCATGTGATTAGATTAAGGTTGTGCAAATACATGATTAAGAAAATTAATGAGGGATTAGAAGCAAGTGGAAAAAGTTGGAGGATGTGACATTAATCCCTAATTAAGGGTGTGCACATCCTAATCATGGATTAATTAAACTAATTCAGATTAGAAGAGGATTATGGAGGATGTGACAAGGAGAGAGAAAAAGGGGAATTTAAAATTGATTTAAATTCAAAAGGCTAAATGACTAAATTAAATAAATTGATGTATTTATTTAATTTAGAGATGAAGGGGATGAAAGGGTAAAGTATTAATTATTAAATTAGTACTTTATAAAACTTTAGGCAAAGAGAGGAATATTAATTAAATCAATCAATTTAATTAATATTAACGGAGGATGCGAAATAGACAAATAAAGAGGTGAATTTGACCATGTGGGAGCGGTCAAATTTAGATCTCTACAGATAGAGATGGCATAAGCAGATGTAGGGTAAGTCACCTTCTGCGTTGTGACTCCAGTCTTATACTTGACATAGGCATGATACAACAAGTCCATCCTTAGAGGGAGCAAATCAATTGGAGTAGGCCAAAAGTGGTATAACGAGAGGCCCCCAAGTGACATCAGTGGTTTGTAACCATTGTTGTGCATGACATGCATAAAGCCCTCATGAGAAAACTTAAGACACTTATGAATAAGGAAGCGATTCCATTCATGGAAACTAGCGACAAAATGCGTAGTTTCACCCTAAACAAATTTGACTCTAGAATTATAACAAAAGAAGTATCTATGACCCTTGGCTATACCAAGACTAAGAGGGTGATAGAATCAAGAGGATGGATCGAGAGTCCATCATTTGTATGTATGGTGGTCTTTGACTTCTCGTATTCCTCCTTATGGAAAAAGTTGATAAGCAAAGTCTCTTCCGTTATAAAATTCACGCGACTCACGGGGTTAACTAGGACACCAGTTACAATGCTCTTGCTGACGTGAACTCAATGGTATTGGAAAAATGTGTACTCATCATACTAGTCGGGGTAGGGATCAGTGAGAGGTCGAGGATCTGGAAAAGTCAAGAATTTATCTTTTAACAAATTTAAAATAGCAAAATATGATTTAGATAGTTTTGTAAAGCGCCTATTGTGTTTGAAGCCCTTGTCATCAGTCGAAGAGACCACATTCATAATGGTTTTTTTTTTTGCTAGATCGACACTATAGACTTTCCCTCAGAATGGAAGCATGAGGAGGATCCACCAAACTGTAAAACCATATGTTGGTATTCTTGTAATGCAACACACAGATGTGCAAAAGAAGGATATTTCATCAAGGAAAATTTCTTCTATCAAGACCTCTACAGGTTCTCTATGAAAACCTTCTGGATATCTGAGTTAGGAAAAGGATAAGAAATATGTGAAAATAATGCTTAATAATGAGCTATGAAATTAATTATTTTTTCATGTTCTCCCTGCTTACATCGGATGAGATCGGAGAAGGCCATCTTCGACCCGATGCTTTCCTGGAACTATCTTATAAATTGATTCACGACCTGACCAAATGAGAATATGAAATTTTTAGGTAAGGAACAATAGCATTCAATGGATGTGTCCTTAATGACCTGGGAAACAACTTAGCCATTAATGCATCATGGTGAAATAATTTTGTATACATGGCATTGAATTCTGAAACATGTGTTTGCGGATCTACCTTACCACCATATTTCTCAAACTTTGGAATTTCCATCCCTTGGGGGATAGGAGTATTTATAATTGCTATTGATAAAGGATTGTGATGGAAGAACATTTAAAAGATGGGTTGAGAGGTGGCCTGGGAAAATTTCTCTAGGTGGTTCGATATCTAGCCCATGTTTTGTAACAAGGCATTCAAAATAGGATCAAACGACGAAACAGGACCAATGAACCACCATCAGAACCTTCGTGACTGCTAGACCCACCAACGCATTTTCTAGTAGAGGCCCCACCACTCGAGCTAACATTGACCCTGAGGTTACTACTTGGAGCGTTAGGAGTAGTGGAGCTAAACCCCAGAGGTACCTTGTTTACTTTGGTGACAGGAGGTGCTTCAAGAGCTATGGTGGAAGGGCCCATTTCAACCATGTTTACTGACACCCTAGGCATAGAGACTTCTATCTATCTCTTGGCAGTCTTAGGCCCAAGTCCTCAGACAACACTCAATATAGGGTTGTATGATGGGAGACGAGTTTCCAATATGTCGGTAAGACCAGAGAGGAATTCCATACCTACCCAATCCTTATCCAACATATGTATTATCTCATTAACCACCCTAGCATCCCTAGCCATGATCTTTTCTTTCCCCAAATAGTTCCTGAATTCTAGAAGCCTTCGATCTAGGGAAAGGAGTTGCTTTGCAAGAATCACGAGAGCTTCATATTCCTCCACAGATGAGGCCGTAGGAGAGATGAGAGGCATAGGGACACACATGGTTTCTCCAAAGAAATTGGTGTTTGTTTTAGAAACCATCTCATTAAAAGTGGGAGCCACGGCGACCTTTGTAAAATCCATTTCTAAATGCCGCACACTCCTAACGACGTTCCCAAAGGTCATATATTGAGTTGTAAAGCTCATAAATCTTTACAACACAAATATATAACACACCTTGGATGTGGAAGAAGAAGTCTCGAAATAAAGAAATGGATTCAAGAGGTTAATGTCAGGTTCACCAAAATGTAGAGGAGGGGGACTGGCTACTCTAGGACTTCAGGTCATGGGAGAGTCCTAAGCAATAGGCTATCTTGATCTACCTCAAACTTTCTAAGTGAATTGGAAAGGTTAAGATGTTAAGGCTAAAAACAAAGAGCAATCTAGGTGCTGCTACCCTTCTACTAAATCAAATGCTTCGTAGGATCATAAGAGCTAATTTTGAGGGTCCAATTTGCTGCCCGTCCAACTCTCTATCTGAGGATGACAATGTAGATTATGGGCTCCAACGTGGTGCGTTTGCATGTAAGATGTGCATTGGAGTCTATACAAACATATGGTCTTAGAATAGACTGAAATGCCAAAAAACCAACTAACTTCATGACTGTTAAGGTTTTGTGCTATGACAAAATTTTGGAAAATTGCAGAACTGAAGTACAATGAGAAGAATACTACATCTAAGCTAAGCTAAAATTGACAAAGAGAAAGCGAGAAAAGTAGACCTTTCTACCCATGAGTTGAATGTTCAAGTAGCTCCACGTGAAGACACCTACACACACAAGACCAAGGAAAATGTTGGGGCTATTTTTAGAGGATTTCCTTAGGCAGTCCCTTATTTTGGTGTTTCCACCTCCATGGACAGCTAGATAGCAACATCGTATGGAAAATGATGTAGAAATAGAAATGAAATAGTACTAAGAGAGGTCACCAACAAGAAGTATGCTACAAAAATACACAAAGTGATGCAAAGAAATAGTAAAATATAATAGCACCTCCATAACTACGAGCATTCAAGGAAAGTAATGGAATGAGAGAGCTTGCAAATCCTCCAACAACAACATTTTCACAACAAACGAAGTGCAGGAGCCAAGAACTGGTAGCTTGTAGCCACAAAAGAGTGATGTAGAAGCTTGAGAGTGTAGGAATGGAGTTGAGAGTGAGTGAATTGATCAAGAGAGTGAAGGAGAATGAAGTGGAATCAAGAAGGAAGGAAAGAATGAGATGATAGAGAATTTGAATGACAAAAGACTGATTTCTTATTGGTCAAGGAGGGCAGAGACATTACACTTCATTGCCAATGGAGAGACGTAACACCTTTGTAGATTCTAGAGGCAGGAATCCTGTCAGGATGATGATGCAGTGTGTGGACGTCTATGTGATGCGCATGCATCCTTGACAGGGATTCCTCCATTGATGCAAAAATGAGTTGCCAAGTGGATGGAGAAATGTGGCAGATGTGGGATTGCATTATCAGATTTTCATTTTCTAAGGTAGGGGTGATGTAAATGGGGAATTTTCCTAGGGGCGCAAATTCGTTCCATTACAGAAAGAAAGGATGTTAACACATCAATTTAATTATTTTCACCCCATGGTTTTCTATATTAATAATTTTCTTTGTACAATAATATTATACTAGACAATGTGTATGCTGAAGAGATGTGGAAGGTCATTTAAAAAAAATGGTCTATTTTTGGGTACATTTATGCAACAAAGGTCTCAATGGAGAAGTGATATGCATCCATTTACAAGAATCCAAACACGAATGAAATAAAACCTTTGAATCAGGAAAATAATCACTGTGCCACACTAAACTGCCTTACCCATTTCTTTTTCCATAAGCACAGATTCACTTGTCAAGATACTCTCAAATATAAAACTTGTAACAAATGTCATAAGGCCATCCAACAAAATTATTTTGTTAGCTTTCACAGATAAAACAATGTTAATTTTCATAGCCTTAACAAACACTTTTTCCCATGTTCACATAAGCTTTAAACTTGATCTCCACATTGTGCCTGCCAACTACACTTCACAAAATCTGATGTATCCTTTGTGTAATAATTTTTTGAATGGATGATAGCACTCTCATTGTCTTGCATCCCTTCTCTGGCACTGCATGGATGAGAATGGGTATAAGAAAAATAATGGCATAATGTAATTTAAGACTAACAAAAGTGTAAAAAATATGTAAACAAGAGAATTGAGAAAAAATATATGGTGGGTCAATCACAAATGATTCAAGCCAACAAACATGTTATAAATTAGTACATATTCAATAAAAATGTGAATGACATATCAAATTTTGTAGTTGCAAATGTTGGTATAGGAGCTCTATAGTAGCATATGGCATCTATCACAACATAATGGTAGGAGATTTTTCTACATGTTATAGATGCAATTTTAACTATTAATCTCTCTTCTCTTGATCTCTATTTCCTTTTATCTCTCTTATCTCTCTCTCCCTCTACCTCTTGATCTCTCTATATACCTCTTCCCTCTTTGTATATCCCTATCTTTCTCAAGTCCTCTCTCTTTATCCTTTAAGTCTCACTCTAATTTTTCCTCTATCTCCTTACCCCTTGTAATGTCCCTTTTTTCCTGCCTTAAATCCACCCTATTTTAATAGTGTTTTTAAACACTAGTATATATTATATAATATATAAATAATATAATTAAATAAATCAAATAAATAAATAAATAATAAATAAAATAAAACAAAAATACATTATTGGGGTCAACTAAGTTTGGAGAAAAAAAAGGAAAAAATAAAATAAATAAATAAAGGAGGTCGTTCTTGTTAAGGTTTTTTTTGGAGGGCTATAAAAGAAAGTAAAGTGCAAGTCATATGGGATAGATTCTTCTCTTTGGCTACAACCTTGGTTGGGCTTCATTCCAAGGAAATTCAAACCCTTGTGAATGTGGTGAGTTGGATGAAACCCTAGCTCATCTTGTGGAGAACTCATGATGTAGTTCTAATTGTACTTCATTGGAGACAATTGGAGGTTTGGAGCATCAATGCATAATCAGATTTGAAGATAAGATTTGGAGCAAAATTATTGTGGCATTTTGTGAGTAGATTGCATTAGGGTTTTTCCCTAATTTGGAGCGCCACTTTTGAGTAGACCTAAGTGCCCACCTTTGGAGGGTGATTTTGTATATTTGGAGTAGCAAACCCTAAGCACTTACCAAGGAGGAATTTCCCATCTAGGGTTTGGTATTTGAAGATTATTTTGCATATATTTGGTATGTATAATCATAGCTTCAAATCTAATTTGTAGAGAAAAAATCTAGGCATATGTCTGGCATGTTTGAGCCCATGAATTCATTGTAAATTCAATCTAGAGTATTCTTTTTGTAATAGCAGAAGTTATCTACAAAAAAATAGATTTGTATGTTACATTTGGATGCTCTATCTTGTGTTTTTATGGTGGCTTTCATGTTTGATACAAATATCAATTGGTAGCATCATTTGGCATGTTTGGGAAATTGTATGTTCGTTGTGATATTTTGTTTGAAATTAGAAAATAAAAATAAAAATTCAATCCTAGGGTTTCAACAGAAAACTAAATAAAAAAGTGCATAAATATAAATAAGAAATTTAGGGCATTAATTGGAAATTTTAGAGTAGATCCCATTGGGGATATTTTAGTGGTATTAGAGCAGCAATCTTGCTAGCATGTGGATTTGATTTTATGAATTAAGATATACAACAGATACATGAGGGAACCTTGGAGAAAGAAAATAGATTGGAAATCTAAATTTTTACCCAAAGAAGAATACATAGATCCTATTGAAGAGATATTTCTAAAAATACACAATGAATAAGAAAGGTACCCATTTGAGATTCAAGTTTTTTGGCAATACCAAATTTTGTCAAATTATGCAAAGGCTTGTGTTACCTTTGATGTGTACCTAAAGGAACTCAAGTACCAATACCCCCACAAAATAGGCCTTTATGAATACATAAGGAAAACAACTAAGGAGGAGGTCAAGGAACAAGACCCAAAGAAATCAATTTTGTTGGAGGAAATGTAGTCTAAATCAGAATCAAAATCACCAAAAGTTACCATTGAAGAAAGGATAGAAAAGCAAGAGGAATCACTTGCTTATGATTTTCAGCCTACAAGTGATCATGGGAAAGAAAAATATCAGTCAACATGTCTAGAAGTTTGGAATCCTATCCGTACATGTGGAAGCCCTAAAGAGGATGAAGCAATGTTCACATGTTCACTTCACTCATATAAGGATATGGACAAGAAAAAATCAACTATTACATCTACAAGTGGAGAACACATAAGTCTTCATGGTGATCACAAGGTTGAAGGAAATGTTGTCCCAAAGTTTTCCAAACTAGCAATGATTGATCAGCTATGTGGAGGTATGAATTCTACTAATGTTCCATTGTGAAAGCCTAGAATTACCTCACCAACTCTGCATCTTATTGGTAAAGGATAAATTTGTGATTTGGATAACTTGGATAGTGATGATGTTCATACATATGAAAGGAATACATAAATTTTATCATGTAGTGAGCAAAGTGACTTTGATAAAGTTGATTTAGTATTACTCGAATTGAGAGATCACTTTATGATTGTGCATACACCCTCTAGACCAACAACTAAAGAGGAGCATGAATCTACTGGTGTTTTGATACACTACTCTTATAATGATCATTCCTCTATTGTGCATGATGACGATGATGACGTCCTATGGGAAGAAGATGATTCTACTCACTACTATGATAATGATACCTTGATTAAATTTGATGTTGACCTAGCCTCAAAACATGAGTTGTGTGAAAAATATGTCATAGAGGTATCTAATTTTGGGAAGCATGGTTGTGAATATAAATAAAAAAATTTGTATGAAGATGATAGGCCCCATGGGTCCCATCATTTGTCAAGGAAATTGAAGGTCAACGAAGACATGATTATTGAAGCCTTAACCCATTTTGATAATACTCATAAGTTGATGGAAGATTGTTGTTGGAGGTCTCTAGGGACACACAAGAACTTTGAAGAACTATCTCATGCAAACTTACAGGTACTCAAAGAAGCCTTGGTAGTAATGAAATCAAATTACCTACACCTACTTTCAGATAGAGATCATATTTTTAAGCTTAATGAGATATATTTGTTGTATATTGGTTTTCATTGACCTCAAAAGTACATTTTAGATTGTTGCCTCTTGATAAGTTTGGTTGTCAATGTTATCAAAATTAAGTTGTAGTTTGGTTGATTGGTTTCCAGAATCTTTGAGAGATGCTTTCTATTTCTCTGTTGGTAATGCTTTGCTCCTATGGTTTGGAAGATAGATTCATGTTGTGTTAGTGCATGTGTGATCCAAGTTTCAATTTATTTGAGTTATCGGAAAGGTGTTTTGGAAGTTTCAGTTTGAAGATTGTGTTGGTTCTGTGAAGATGCTCACAAAGGTGCAATGTTTGGTTCTTCATTCCTCCATGATTGAAAATATGGTTGTGTGGTTTATAAGTTAAGTTCAACATGTTGTGAAGGTGCAATATCTAAATTTCATATCATTTGTCCTTCTGTAGAAAAAGTTGTAAATGACAATGTGTAGGACTATATTATCTAGTGGCTAGTTTCAATGTCTATTGGGTTGCGCCAACTTGTTGTTGCATGAAGTTGTGAAAGAGTTGTATGAGAGTGTTCTTGAAGATCTTGTGAATTTTTTTGTTGCTCCACAGTGTTTTCTAGTTTCTCTAGAATAGGATGTGGTTCAGAATGAAGGTGTTGCCAGGATATGTTTTTTCCCAACTGATTGAGATATGTTGAAGGTGTGTGCCACAATTTGGAGTTTATGCATAGTCTATGAAGTGTTTGAATATGTTGTATGGGTCATTTTGATTCATCTAGAATAAGTTCAAGTAATGCTTAATCTTTCATGTGTACCACCAATGTTGTGAAGGCGAACATACTTCATGTTTCATGGTTTCTTGCTTAAGGCCGACCTAATTTGAATTTACGAAGCATGTGGATGTTGTTCATTGAAGACCAATATTGTGAAGAGTGTTTAAGACTAGGTTAAGCATGTGTTGGGATCCGCAAGGCATGTCCCTCTTCCTGGTATTGCATGTAGTCCACTTGTGTTTTTTCCTTCTACACGTTTCATGTTGTTGCTTGATCTTTTGCCGACTTGTAAATGTAATAATATTGTTGTTATTAGTAAATATGTAATATTATCAATGTAATATCATGTATAAATTGTAAACTTAGTTGATCTAGGTGATGTGGTTGAGTTGAATGAGTATGTGTAATGCATTATGATGTTTATGTAAGTGACCGAAAGAGAAAGAGTAGAAGTGGAAGATCCCGTCTGAATTCAATTTGATTGTATTTTAGTGATAGAAGGGAAGTGAAGAGTGAGCCTAACTGATTGCTGGAGGTAGTGAGACAAAGGAAAAAATTATTGAAGGCTGAAAGAAGTGAGCCAGTAAGCTGCAGAGAAAACATTTGAAGAAGTTTTCAAAGAAAATTGCAATCATCAAAAGAGAAGGGAAAAGAAAAAATTGCAATCATCAAAATGATTGAGCTTCATTGTCAAATTTAGACAGTAGAAATACTATCATGCTATAATATTTTATGAGTTTGTTCTCAGTTCAGGGAGTAGTTTCTTCCTTGTGTTGTAGCCTAAAATAAAGTATGCAGGGAGTTGTAGCTTCCTTGGAGGTGACCCTAAAACCTTTCTACAAGGAGTAGTAGCTTCCTTGGGTTGTAGCCTTAAAACAAAGTTGTAACTATTATTCATTTGTGAGGTTGGATTAGGACAATAGCTCCTACCAACATTTCTCACTGTGGTTTTCCCTTGTGGGGTTTCCCATGTACATATGGTGTTGTGCATTGTGTTCATATTTAATATTTTTGTTTGTGATTTAAAGTTTAAGTTTCAAATTGCTCTAGAGAGTTTGATATTTGATATAATATTGATTCACCCCCCTCTCTGTATTATGGTGTGTGTTCAAAAATTAGTATCAGAGCTTTGATCCTTAGAATAATTCTAACAACTTGAGGAAGATCTGGGATGGCACAAGAAGGATCTCGCAAGGTGCCTTGGTTTGATGGAACAAATTTCACTTTCTGGAGATACCAAATGGAAACCCATCTATCCTCGTTGGGGTATTGTGTTTGGAAGTCTATCTAAGATGGATATACTATTCCTTCTACTCCTCTGACTAATCTAAATGAGATCAAGGCTTATGAGAATAATGAAAAGGAAAATAATGCTATCTTGAGTGGGCTATTAGATTGTAATGTAATAAAGGTGATTCACTGCAAGTCGATAAAGGAAGTTTGAGATATGTTTAGTGGCATCTATGAAGGAGATATCAAAGTAAAGAAAGCAAAGCTGAAAATATACAAAGGAAAGTTTGAGAACTTGAAAATTTCATAGGATTAAGATATTTCTAGATGGGTAAGTGCACCAAGATGGTTCCCAAAAAGGGGGCTTAAGTGGTCACCTTTTTTCTGAAATCATGAAATACTGACCTTGGACATGAAATTGAGGATAGTTACACTCAAAATTTTGAGATGGAACAAAAAGAAGGATCAAAGTGCTTCGAGTCTACTTTCTAAACTACTAATTTATTTTGAAAATGGTTGAGATTAAGGGGTTCAAATGAGGGACATACAAAAATTGGTGATGTTTTGTCAGAAAAACATAACATAGCAACTCTTGTATGACCCTCATACGGTGAACTTTTTTTTAGTATTTTTAAAATTTCTATGGTCAAAAGTTAGCTAACAATATATAGTTGATGCACAATTTTTCTAATAATTTTTTAATGAATATTTTATTTTTTACTAATTTTCGAAGTGGACACTTCCTGAAAAACATAATTTTGGCAATGCTACCCCTACAATTTTTGGAAACTAATTGATTTTTGTTTTTTAATTTGTAGAATGGAGTCTAGTTTCTAAAAATGTAATTTATTTGAAATTTTTATGAATGGTTAATTTATAACAAAAAAATACCAAACATTGCTTTTTGCCAAAAAAGAGACACAAACAAAATAAATTATGGATGAAAGGCTTAAAATTTTCAGAAAGTGAAAAAGATTACATCATTGGATAGCTAAGAGAGAACCTATCATTACCCAGATGTTTGATTTCTTTGATATTGAACCACGTGCAATCTTGATAGTGAGCACAAACCCGATTATGTGAAATATTGTAGAATTTGCAAAAAATATGTCTCTAGTCATTGGGAATGCCCTCCAAGCCTTTGGGTTGGTATTCCAAGGAAAATACCAATCCCAAGGCTTGGGGATTCCCAAAACAATATATAATGCGCGTGCATTATAATGCGAGCGTGTTATAACGCGCTCACATTATAATGTGCTCGCATTATATCTTAGTTTTGACATGGTTTTTGTGTTTTGCGAATGCATTTCCAAAACGCGAGCGCGTTATAACACGCTTGCATTTTGGTCTACATTGAAATTTTTTTCTTCTCTTTTTCTTGTCTCTTTCTTCTTGTTATCTTTCAGGGCAACTATATACATGAAATAAACATTTAAGTATAAGTTGACATTTACATATGGACATTTATTTTCTTATACTTTAAGTTATATTTAATGTATATAGGTAGGATGTTTGAGAGTGGTTTTCGGATCTCTAGGAGTTATAATGCAAATTCTAGTTCTTGAAAGATCTTAAAAATTTTAGACTTAGTC
>VDFB02076297.1:501577-653750 GCA_007258455.2 Sequoia sempervirens
TAAAACTAGAAACCCTAATACAATTTTAATAGTTCTTGTGTGTCATTTTGATATTCTATTAGCCTATCCAATTACATCATTAGTAACTAGACAATCCATAACATCTTCCTCTAAATTCTTTCTATCAACTAGATCACATTTAAGAATAGGTTAGAGTCAGGGTTTAATCACAATTATAACTTAATAGGTTACATTTAGAATTAGTTTTTTCATTATAATTAGGGTTAATATTGGAATTAGGATAACAAATATAGTTAGAATTATGATTAGGGTTAAAATTATAATTAGGGTTAGAGTTAGGGTTAGGTTTAGAATTAGGATAAGGGTTAAGATTAAATTAAGGTGTAGCATGCTTGGTTACCGTTAAAACAAAGTGTAAAGAATGAAATTAACCAAACAATTTTTTATTTTTATTTTTTTAGATATTTAACTTACACAATTGCCATAAGGTTTCCAAGACGACGTTACTTAAACCTTACACATAAACTCAACACATTATCATAAACATAATACAAATTTAATGCCAAGAATGATTTAGTTTACATGACTTATTACATTCAAGAATCCATAGATTCAGATTACAACATGAGAGATTTTAATAAATCTCAATACATCCAAAGATGGTACAATATAAACACTCTTATACAAGAGGTAACTTTTACAAAGCATATAGTGTTCTTTTAACATCTGGCACAATTATCCACGAACAAGCTCTGCATCATCAGTCACGAACAAAGAAGTAACTGGAACTAGCTGCAAGCTTAGGATCATCTACATGAAAATATAAGGAAGATAGAGCACGGTTTCCTCCCGACCACGTGGAACCAAAAGGTCCACTCCCTCCGTGCTAGGAGATAAATGACAGGTCCACAAGCAAAGAAGATAGAACATAACACTTACGGGGTTTACAAATTACATCACGACATAATGTTAACAATCATAGCATTTAAAACCTCAGTAACACAACACATCAAAATAATTATGTACACAAGGAACACCATCATGATATAGACTAAGAGTGTCATCACATTGTCGGGATAGGTTACCCTGGTGAATCTTCCTAGACTACCGGCCCTCTCTCCAAGAGTTACCCTGGTAGCCTCTACCGATTCTCGGCCCCTATGCAGACCAATGTGGAGTCACTTCATCTTTCAAGAGGACAAGATGACGACTTGCCATTCCAGGCCTTCTCATCCTTTTCTCAACCTGAACGAGCGTTAAGACAATAGGTGAGGCACACTTTTATCTGAATTAATGTTTATAACTTCCCAACCCATAATTCTTTAGTTAGATTTTCACTTAATTATACACCTATGATAGGTTACCCAGACAATCACTTCCGGATTTCGGCCCCTACCGCAAGCCACTCTTCTATAACATGACTCAACATAAAACCAATCTAGGGGTAGCTATCCAGCACAAAATCAAAAAAACTAGAATGTTTATGTCCTTCACTGGAGGCAATCACAATCTCTAGGATGTTACTTCAAAAGACCACAAAATGATACAAAGCTATACCCCCAAGTAAAAATACTTGTAATCCAGCAAAGTGATCAATATGTATTACACATAACAATACCATTTTCACTTCTCTTGCCTTTAAAGAAGAACAATTCAAAACTCAACAACAGTTCATGTTCACTCCCATAATATGTACATATCTCATCAAATACACTCATTTAGTCTTCATGAGTTAAGAGTTCAAAAATAACAATCTATTGACATTATAGAATGTCTTACAATTTACTATTTCAACTATTATTATTGTTCAATACAAATAATAAGAGATCCTTTATTAAAAAAAATCACTTAATTCCTACGATACAATTTATTAAATAAATAAATAAATAAAAAGTATCTATATTGGTCTAGGAATCATATGTTTAAATCAACTCTATAAAGAACTTAATAACTAAAAGGTAACTAACATTTTAACATAAGAAAATTATAAATTTCCTTTTTCTTATGCATACTCATTATTAACTAACTCTTGCACTTAATAAAAATCTTTCAACTAATAGTTATATAAATATACTTTCTTAACAAGGTTACTGCCTCTTTATTCACAAACAAAGGTGATACGCACTAGAGTTAAGTAATAGATTTCAAATGAATATCATAACTTAACTGGTTTAGACAAAACGCCATACATCTAGTACATAAATCAACTTGAGTTAACTATAAGCATCTATAATGAATAACTAAATAACATTAGTTAACTGCGCCTAAACTTTACTTTACTCACGCCTTACCCAAATAATTTTATTATGAATTTGCGTATAATGCTAAACATTCATTCCAATTGCTTACAACACCAATTGTTCTAACAACATTATACTATTTAAGACCTAGATATATTTATATTTACATCAGACATATAACAGCGCTGAATTCAATAAACTCTGGGATATTTAACAAATTTAAATAAATAAAGAATTTACTTAATATAAACTATAGACGTTATTGTATTTCCAATACTTTCAAGATATAGAATTTATTAATATTATATTATTAGAACAATATAAATTCTTTATTCTATATATTTCAATTACCCAAATCAAAATAACTCAAAACTAAAGTTACTGCCTTATGTATTTTTCACGTACAAAGACTCTCTCTTATCTTACACTTAATAGATTTATGACTTTCAGACTAAAGATTCGACCACTGAATATTACATGCAAAGGGAGGTCGAACTAGAATTAACTATAATAGCTTGTAGACACTTAACACAACTACGAGTATCAACAGGAACTCCATGCATTCAACGCATGAGACAATTACAGGTAAGAACCTAAAGAAACCTTTACAAATATAAAACATAGCATTAGAAAGTTTTGGCGTATATGTATGTAAATCTGCTAGCAGAATCATACACAGACAGGTATATCATGGACTTAGCAGAATTCGTGCTTATTAAAAAGATGTCTTCTCCTTATAAATCTTCATTTTATAGTTCTCTAAATACTAACAGAAAGACCTACGCCTCATTAAGGAAGATACACTGAGCTTATAATACAATTGGAATCAGATCTCAGATCGGGTTATAAGATGTAAAATCTTTCTAACCATTATTTTCTTTAAGAAATGCATGAGTTAAGCTTGTAGATTTCAATAGATATCAGAAGGACATTTTAGGTTCTATCGACAAAGATCTAAGTCTACAGGGAATATACTTTAAATATAAGACCATCTTAACATAAACTTGAGTACACACACAGGGACGCCATGCATACAGTGCATGAGACAAAGTGCAAGGGAGAGTTATAAAGATCAAATATTGATAGAATACTATGAGAAGTGGTCTATATGCATATGTTAATAGTTACGCACAAACATATGTGAATGAACCAATAATGGACGCCTAAGAGACAATTGAATATAACAACATTATTTATGTCATGCAATATATTCATAATATAAAATATTTCCGTATGATATATATAAAACATATAAAATCTAAACCTGAGATGCATGCAGAAAGTGTAATATCTGTAGATATAAACAAGCCGTTTCTGACACATGATAGAAAGAAATATAATAAAATTGAATTATGAATCGCCATGCAAATAAAAATACTTTACATGCATTATTTATCTGATATATAGGGACGCTTCTATCACAGTTCAAGCACATTAAATTATCTTTAAATGGATTTCAGGAAAGCACGAGTAATTCTACTGGGTATGCCTCCTAAATGATAACCTTAACAAATTGAAAGTTTATAATACTATTCCATAATTTGAAGTATCAATATAAATTGGTAGATACAATAGGAATGTGATGTATATGCACGTTGATAGTAATACTATTGGAAACACAGCAAGCTGGGCGCAGATGCTGGAATAAGAGAAATACGGCACCTATTTGGAGTTTCCTTTTCCAATGGACAAAAGACAGCACTGGAATTTCTAACGGGTAAAATAACATACAGCTAACTAGTGCTGGCAGAGAAGGAAACATTATACCAGATGAAAATTAAGAGCAGAGAAAGTAATGATCAGTAGATCTTTGATCAAAAGTTATACAGAGATCATAAAAAGTAGGAGGCTGCACGCAATCACATACAGGGTGCTCTATGGTAAAGATCAAAATTCTATCATCTATCAAGAAAACTGGCATCAAGATAAATATGTCAAGTTTTAAAAGAAACTATTCAGAGAGCTAATGAGTAGGTTATATATATATAAGCTGAATAACACTGATCTACAGGCGACTGAATAATAATTTGCAGAATGATTTTATACTTTTCTACTTAAAAGTTCGAATAACCTTCTAATTTCGTTTCTTTGCTGTTTGTGCAGGTTTAGCAAATCAATTTCCTTTCAAATCTACGAAATTCAGCATTATGGTTCCAAAATTGAACTCAAGAATTTAAAATAAGAAGAAAACCTGATTAAATTTTGATATCTGGCTGAAAAACTAATCCTTGAATCTTCTGTCAACTCTGAATTCAATTCACCAGATTTCAATGAAAAATTGCCAATCAACCCAGCTTCAAAATTATGCTTAAAAACAAAATCCTAAAAGAAAAATTCTTCTGAAGCAATTGCCGTGTAAGAATTTGCTAAAAACTGCTGCCCTCTGAATTCATCCCATGAATGTTTTTATTACCCATCTTTCCAAAAGATATTAATTCATGCAAATCACTTTCAATCACCAAAACTTAACTGAAAGTTCATTTTGCATTGTAAATAGCTCATTCAGTTTACTCAATCTTTAAAATATCATAACAAACCTTTAACTGTCAATCAAAGATTCTTATCTCTTCAAAAATATCTTTCCTTAATAAAATCTATTTCACATAATACAAGTTGCACAATAAAATCAGCAATTATAATATTTTAATTTAAAACATTGCAAAGAAATAACTCACTGATAAATTTAATAACTTATTTAATTTAACTTAATAAATTAAATCATTAACATTGGTTAAAACATTAATAAGCATTTAATAAAATAAATATTAAATAAACATAGAACAATAAATATTTGAACACGACAAGACAAATTGAACTACACGGGGTAACACAGAGATACTCGTTCGAAAACGAACGATGGTTTAAAAGGACCTGTCAATACCTCCAACAACTTAATTCTATTGAATTAGGGTACACTCAGACCTGACAAGCAGGTGGAGCCGTTACCCGGTACCTGTGTCTGCAGGGAAACATCAACGTTAAAACATATATATATATATATATACTCATGTTAGAAAACACACCGTGAATAAGAATTGCAACATAGCAGGGTACTCATGAATGAGTAATGCTACATTGTCTTATCCACCGACACAACAAACAAGATCAATCATATACAATCCTAACAACATGATAAAGATAAGCATTAGTCATAAACAATAAGCCACATCATGAATGAATCTATCACAGTATCATCAAACTAATCACCTCAACATAACAACCACATGAAAAATCGTAAGCTAATAAACCATATCAAATATATGTCTATCTCAGTAACATCACAGAAACACAACCAGATAAATAGGACGTCAATGTATCATCCATAGAGTATAAAAACATCATAATGTCAGAGTTATAACTGAGAATACACAACATAGTATCGTAGTGAACTAAAGCATCTATCAGGCAAACCTAAAACAAACTAAAACTGGATGTCACAGTGGGAGGGTCACTACATAAGGTTAGGTTTATGGCTAGGGTTGGGGTTAAATTATTGGTTAGGGTTAGAGTTAGGCTAAGGTTTCAATTAGGGCTAGGGTTTAATTAGGGTTATAATTCAATTATAGTTAGGATTGAATTAGGGTTAAGGTTCAATTAGGGTTATATTTAAGATTTTATTTCTTTTAGGGTTAGGTTTAAGGTTAGGTTAGGGTTAGGTTTGATTAGGGTTAGAGTTAGATTCATAGTTCAATTCTATCTCTAATCATAACCCTAACCCTAACCCTAATTCTATCTCTAAGCTTAACCCAAACCCTAATCTTAACCCTAACACTAACCTTCACCATAACCCTAATCCCCACCATAACTCCAATTCTTATTGTTACCCTATCCATAACCCTTAATCTAATTTTAACCCAAACACTAACCTTAACCCTAACTCAATCTCTAATCATAACCCTAACCTTAACCATGTAATTTTATCTCTAACCTTAACCCTAACCATAATTTTAACCCTAGCTCTAACCTTAACCATAACCCTAACCCCAAAACTAACTCTAGTTCTTACTCTTACCCTAACCTGAACCCTATCCTCAACCCTAACTCATGTTTTAACCTTAACCCCAATCGTAACTCTAATTTTTACCCTTTTCCTAACCATAACCCTAAACCTATGCCCAAAAAATAACTCTAATTTTAACCCAAACCTAACCCTAATTCTAACTCTAACCCTAACCCTAACCCCAATATTAAGCCTAACCCTCACCTTATCCCTAACCCTAATTATCTATAACCCTAACCCTAACTCCAATCTTAAGCCTAACCCTAAACTTATCCCTAACCCTAACCCCAACCCTAACTCTAATTTGTACACGAATTACAAACCATAGGTTCCAAGAGAGACACTTAAAACTTATAAAAAATAGGTATTGTAGGAGTCACTTGGATAATAATTCAATGTATCTTAATTACTATCCCTATATGGAATTTCTCATGATTGATTTATGAATTTTCATCCATTAACTATATATGGAAATAAATGGGGTTCCCTCCTCTAATCTCTAGTGATAGGAAAATATGGTGTCCAATCTATTCAAGTAAAATTAATGGATAAACAAGAATACCACTCTCAATCTTAGGATTTAATTAAATAGCTATCTTTTAATTTCTTTCCTTTTTACAAGCTCCAAAATAAACCTACATGTACAAACCTTTTTATCAATGCCACTTTAAAATTACATTCTTTATTATATAACACTAGTGGCCCCATAACTAGGGCACTCATAACATACTTAAATATTATAGTCATTTCCCTATTTTATTTTCGTAAGTCCAATGAGAAATAAGAAATATTTTAGGATATCATAAAATTTTATTGAAAAAAGGGTAAGGAGAAAAAGAGGAATTCTTCTAAAAGAATTTTCAAATTCTAAATCAAGGCTAAAGGAGTCAAATGGGCTAATTCTAGGAAGTTGGTTGAATATTTAATCATAAAAAATCCCAAAAGGAGGGAAAAATCAACAAAAAAAAATAGTAGAGCAACATGTGACACCCTTTTGAATTCCTAAAACCCCATGTTTTATAGGAAGATGAAGAAGAATTTGAAACCATTCCCCTCATCCCTTAGGAATAATCTATTAAGGAGAAACAATATAGATTAATAGAAAAATATTTGAATCAATGAAAATATATGAGAGAAGCCTTATCTTTTGAAAAATGTTTCAATATGGTAAGAAGTTCCATCTACAAGAAATGAGCAAGGAATATAGCAAGTGAAGAATAGGGAGATAAAAAGTAAGCTAAAAAACTTTATGCACCTAAGTTTGATTGTAGTGACAAGAATTTTCTTAGGCCCAGTTGGAGAAATTAGAGACTTACTTCACCCTCAACCCCATAAAGAAAAAATATGCAATAAAATCTGCCTCTTTACATTTAGAAGGTGCAAGAGAGGTCTTCAATGATTTTCAATATTTTTCATCACTTGTTCTACTAACCTTCTATTTTTATTCAACTCTCATTTATAGTTCTTAAGTGACTATCGGTTTCTATTCAACTCTCATTTATAATATGAATTTTTAATGCTATGATTTTTTAATGTTATAAATTGAATGGTCTTCAAATGAAATATATTTTGAATTTGTGCATGTTCAATGTGATTTTTAAATAACTTTGAAATTGTGTGCATTATTTAATTAGTTTGTTGATATATATTTTTTAATTGTTTAACATGCAGTTGCCATATCATTTCTCGTCCATGGATCCACTTTTCACTTTAGAGGATTTCATGCCTAATCCAAAATTCCTATAGATCCTGGTGCACACCCCACCCCACCACATGAGGATATGCCTCACTCACCTCCGCATTCTCCACCACCTGAACCCCCACCCCCTCCTCCATTTGACCAAAATCAACTAAGAGACAATATTCGAGCCAACTTAGTTGTGATTCAAGGGAACATAGATCTCATAAAAAATGAGACTAGAATCCCTCCACATCTCGCACGGTTTGCATCTACGATGCAAACTATTGTCGATTCTGTTCGATCTATCGATGCGGACCTAGATAGGTTCCATCAATGGAGAGAAGAGAGGAGACAATTCTATGCAGATGGGCTGTCATATAAAGAAATCAATGACCTAAAAATCACTAAACAAGCTATGTGCCAATATTTTGTGAACCCCCAAACAAACGAACCAATACCACCCACAAAAAAAAGAATTTCAATTTTATGGTGTAGGCACCCGCAGATAGCTGCAAATTTTTGGGAGAGATGGTGGATGGTGTTTGATACTCCACCACATGGCAACAGTGAGGTGCCCTTATATTTTTTGAGAAAGTTATGGGCTGAGTTTGAGTTGGGTAAAAAACCCAACTATTTTGATATGAGGTCATTTCAGGGAGCTGGGCGTGGCATGCCCCAACATAGACTAGGAGCACGTGTCGATCCTCAGCGACGTGCTCTAGTTGCGCCTCTTGTTCCTCCTCCTTCTCCTGGTATTCCCGCTGCATTTCAGCAGCAAACCATGTTATCTACACTAGGAGCATTGAGTTCACTTTCAGGACATCTCACTCAGCAGACTACACACGCGGCCACTGAAGTGGCCAATACAGAGCATGGAGGCTCGGGCTATAGGGATACTCAGACATCCACTTCAGGTGAGGCACATGCATCTGGGGCGGGATCATACCTAAATTTACTATATTCTGAGGATCGTCCCACACAGGTATGTTCATCTTTTGAACTTAAATTTAATTCAAGTTTGAAATGTAAAAAATTCATGTAAATAATATAACATCAAACTATATATATAATATAATATTAATTCAATAATTTTGTGTTTGGTGTATAGACACATGATGACGTGATGCCCGAAACTCAATATCATCATCGTGTGTATATGTCGAGTGCTGTAGATTTGGGCTCACCTTTTCAACAGGTACTTGAACCAAAATATATTAAATAATTTGTGTGTCCATATATATATAATTTAATTTGAATTTGTACACATGTGTGAATTGATATATTATATCTAGATGCAGGGAAGTCATACTATTCCTAGTATTGATGAGCCACAAGTTACAGTGGTGAGCGCTCCTGAGACATCATCAGCTCAGGTGCGTGCTTTCAAAAGTTTGTTAAGTTTAAATTAAATACACATCATAGATCTAATTTAATTTTTACATTTACATACACATGTGTGAATGATCTATATGAACTGTTGTACATCTATATGTAGGGATTTGATGAGATAACCATGGCGGGCCGCGCACCTGAGACATCATTGACATCTATTCATGGGCAATCTCAGGTGCGTGATCATGAGGTCATATCATTCGAGGTTGTAAACTTTACTTTAAATCTCCTATACAATTTTTACGAACATTATATATATATATATATATATATATATATATCAAGGTTTTCACATATTGTTTGCTTTATATGAATATGCAGGATATAGTGGATCAGGCATTTGCATCTTCTCAACAGACAGTTATGTTACCTGTTGAAGAAAATGTGCCAGTTGATTCACATGACCATATGGTAATTTATGCATACTAGAAATCATTTTTAATATATTTAGTCGATATTTAATTAGTTTTTTTAATCTAAAAGTTTATATTTTCAATTTTAAATATGTTTAATTATATCAAAATTTCTAAATAAATTTAAATCTAATTTCGAGTTTCTTGAACTCTTTTATAGCATGATGCAGGTACATCTAGTCAATGTGGAACAAAGAGGAGACTTGATTTGACCGATCAGCCTGAGAGTTAGATAGTTTTATATTTTATGGACTACAAACCTCTAGTTTCATTTCAATATATGTGTTGGACTTGACATATAAATTTTATGGACTATGTAGATCTCTAGTTTTATTTTGAACATGTTATTATCATATATGTGTGTTTATTTATATCAGTTGACTTTAATATGATGATTATATATGCAGTCAATTATGAGATCATGTTATGTTCATTTTCATAATTATATGCATTTATATACATATCTATATATTTATATTTTATCAAATTTCAAGTAATACATGCACTATATAATAATTCTTATCTAGAATCAAATTTCATATATATATAACTTATCAGATGGTTAGGTGACAAATTAAAACATTCCTTAAATAGTTTCTTAAATCATATTCATAATAAATTAAGGGCAAGTAATTCTAACTATTTTCCAATTACATAGCAAATATTTGAATCAATAAACAAAAAACCATCTCCTTGTATGTATATTTAATGTATAATCTATACAATTGAATAATTATATAAAATGTGGTAAATAGAAGACACATGAAATATGTATAATCTATACAATTTGAATAAGATATTTAAAAAGTGACATCGAACAAACATATATAATGTACATCAAGAAGTTTAATGTACAACTATATAACATGATGAAACATATATGTGCATGTAGATACAATTAAAGCTTATCAACTTTTAGGTGAATACCAAAAATTGATATTTACATAGTCTCCAGATAAAATAGTTTTTCAGTTCAACAATCACATTGTAGACCGACTTGATGAGAACTTGCAAAAATAATTAATGTAAGTAACTACAATTTTTACGAGTCATTTAAGTAAAAAATTCATGCAAGAAAAGAATTGCATATAGTAAATTCCATACAAATTCAAATGATGTTAGCCATGGGATGGATTAAGGGGACCTAAGAGGTTGGATTAAGGGGATGAAAGAGGGTGGATTAAGGGGAGTTGATAAAATGAGTTAAAGTGATGTAAGAGGGTGGATTAAGGGGGGGTTGAGAGAATGAGTTGAA
Source organism: Sequoia sempervirens (assembly GCA_007258455.2). NCBI lineage: Eukaryota > Viridiplantae > Streptophyta > Pinopsida > Cupressales > Cupressaceae > Sequoia > Sequoia sempervirens. The sequence continues at coordinate 512,520 of VDFB02076297.1, forward strand.
AGGATGTAAGAGAGTGGATTAAGGGGATGCAAAGAGATTAAGGAAGTGATAGAATGGATTGAAGGATGCAAGAGGGTGGATTAAAGAGGGAGTTCATAAAATGAGTTAAAAGCGTGTAAGAGAGAGTGGATTAAGGGGATGCAAGAGAGGGTGGATTAAGGGGAGTTGATAAAATGAGTTAAAGTGATGTAGAGGTGGATTAAAGGGGAGTTGATAATACGAGTTTAAAAGTGATGTAGAGGGTGGATTAAGGGGGAGTTGAGAGAATGAGTTAAAGTGATGCAAGAGATTGGATTAAGGGGAGTTGATAGAATGAGTTAAGGGGATGCAAGAGGGTGGATTAAGGGGAGTTGATAGAATGAGTTAAACCCTAAACCCTAAACCCTAAATTGAGTTAAAGTGATGTAAGAGGGTGGATTAAGGGGGAGTTGATAAAATGAGTTGAAGTGATGTAAGAGGGTGGATTAAGGGGATGCAAGAGGGTGGATTAAGGGGAGTTGATAGAATGAGTTAAACCATAAACCCTAAACCCTAAAATGAGTTAAAGTGATGTAAGAGGGTGGATTAAGGGGAGTTGAGAGAATAAGTTAAAGTGATGCAAGAGGGTGGATTAAGGGGAGTTGATAGAATGAGTTAAACCCTAAACTCTAAACCCTAAAATGAGTTAAAGTGATGTAAGAGGGTGGATTAAGGGGATGCAAGAGGGTGGATTAAGGGGAGTTGATAGAATGAGTTAAACCCTAAAGCCTGGCCTAAAATGAGTTAAAGGAAGTGATGTAGAGGGTGGATTAAGGGGAGTTGAGAGAATATAAGTTAAAAGTGATGCAGAGGGGTGCGTTAGGGGAGTTGATAGAATGAGTTAAGCCAGTAAAGCCTAAACCTAAGCAGCTAAAAACCCTAAACCTAAACCCTAAAATGAGTTAAAATAATGTAAGAGAGGGTGGATTAAAGTGATGCAAGAGGGTGGATTAAGGGGAGTTGAGAGAATGAGTTGAAGGGATGTAAGAGGGTGGATTAAGGGGAGTTGATAGAATGAGTTGAAGGGATGTAAGAGGGTGGATGAAGGGGAGTTGATAGAATGAGTTGAAGGGATGTAAGAGGGTGGATTAAGGGGAGTTGAGAGAATGAATTTAAACCCCAAGGGGTGTTGAGAGAGTGACTTAAGGGGATGCAAGTGGATGGATTAAGGGTAGATATATGAGGATATTGATTGAGGGGTCCTAAGAGGATGAATTAAGAGGTGTTGAGAGAGTGACTTAAGTGGATGCAAGTGGACAAATTAAGGGTAGATATATGAGGGTATGGATTACGGGGTCCTAAGAGGATGGATTAATGGTAGTTGATAGAATGACTTAAGGGGCTGCAAAAGGATGGATTAATGGTACATAAGAGGATGACTTAAGGGGTTTTAAGAGAATGGCTTAAGGGGATATGAAATCAATTATAAAGTATCAATTAAATGTATCTAGAACTATATATAGTTACCTATCTCTAGATTGAAATTCCATTGTAATATATATGCATCTCCTCTCTTTTTTGTAAAGCATCTAATTTTGGGAGACCTGAAACAAAAAATGATATAAAACTTTAATTAGGAAATGATTAAAGACAAATATATATATATATATATATATATATCAATTAAATATATATACGACTAGATATGCTTACCAATATTTATTTACTCTATTGTACCATCTGCATCCTCTCTTTTTTTTAATGCATCTATGATTGTCTCGTGATCATCCATTGAAATTGTCCATAAAACTTTATTAGCAGGCCTCCCTTGATATCTAACTAGTTTTATATTGGTTGCCAAAATCAAATGTGAATAATGCATAATCTTCTTGTGTCTTTCATAATCTTCAAATGCAAGCAAGCCATTCTTTCTCATCAAATATTTTCGAAGCCAGGTGCCAACAACAACCACTGAACCAGTTGGATACTCAAAGTTGTCATCATCCACTCTAGTATGTACCAACTTATGTTTTCTCTCAACACATCTAGCCAACCAGTACTCTATCTGCTCTTCATTCCCTTGAGGTGCAACAACAACATACACATGTCCTACAAAAACAAATACAAAATTCAATAAAAGTGACTTATATTTAACTCATATAAACATGCATATATACAAAATTCAACTCAATAAATAATGTACCTTCTTGTACAAGATCTGAAACATGATCATAATCATCTGATGCGAACACTTGATTATCTTCAATTGTCATTTCATGTTGAACATGTGTCAATGTAGGCGTTAAAGCTCTTTGTTGCCATTGTTCGACCCATTCCATATTTTCACATGCCTGCCAATCACCTACAATCCAAAATTGACAATAGCATGCCAACTCCCTTGTCCATATTGTCCATGTGTTTGCATTCGAACTCTTAAATCAATGCCATTTTGCACTTCCATTAATTGTTTCACAATCCTGTCGAGAAAAAATATCATTTTCTTCAACTAACCAAAAGAAGCGTCGAATTATTGATTTCTCACTTGTTCTTGTAGATAATTTGGTATTGCACCAATCTACAATTGCACGTGCATTTCTAAACTTTGCAGCATCCTCAAATTTTAGTTGCTCTCTAGCAAGAGCTCTTTTTACACATGCACCTGCTCCATCGTGTTCGCCCTTACCATGACCAGCTTCAAAAAAACTCCATATGTGTTGGATATTATTTTCATTATGAACTCTACATAGCCAATAAAACATTCTAGCATTTTTGAATTGACCCGTGCAATTATCTGACCATATGAGATGTTCTAGCATTTGAATTCCTCTCTCTTTTAAATTTTTATAAAATATATCAAAACAATATTGTACAAAACTCAGATGAATGTAATCGATTATCACTTACATAAAAATGGTACTCTTCAAAAAAATTCTATTATCTTCTTACTATCTTCAGCATGTCTATAAACAATGTGAACAAATATAGCTACTTGCACTGAATTATAATATTGTGATTGAATTTCTTCTTGTGGAGCAAGAGTATAATTTTCAGCAAAATCAATAATTGACAATATAGTTCCAATTGGAAATGTGTTTTTACATAAACAAAATTGATTATCAAGCCAATGAGCATTCTGAGAGTGTTGAACATATTTAGGTACAAACTTATCTTTAAATTCAGTAATAAAAGCATGCACACTAACTTTTTCCACAATTAGCTCAACACGTTTTCCAATTTTCCATCTTTTAAAGAATATTCAATATTTTTAAATTTTTTTACATCCACTAATTGTTTTCCAAATTCATCTAAACTACTTTCATGCATACATTCTCCTAATAATGAAAAGTTACTACATCTATCGCATTCTCCAGAAATGCATCCTTTTAAAAAAAATGAGTTTCCATTTAAAGAGGGATTACAAAACAAACCTGCTATAAAATCTTTGATTCTTTTAGGTGGCATAGTAATACCACAAATGTCCTGCATAATTTGGTTAGCATGCAAAGTGCATTGTATATATCGAAATATATCATAATAATAATGAAATTGTACATGAGTCTTACAACAACAAGAGATCTGCTTAATAATTCTAACATACCAAGGTTTACACTTTTCAAATGATCTTTGACTTATGCTAATATTCAATGGTAAGATTGAAGCATCTAATTTTTTTATATAATTCAGTTTGAGTCATATCTAAGAGATGCTTTGGATGAGGTTCACGAATTTTGGAACCCACCCTTAATTTTAAGACATTTCTAATGTTAGGTGATACTCTTGTATTATCATACCAAAAATTTTTGATTAAAGATTTAATTTCATTAGTTAATTTCATGTCTGATCTTGGGAGTCTACCACTAAAACTCTAACGTTGATTAATAGGATCTTTTTCAATACTTTCTCTTCTTTTAGCAGCTCTTATCAAAGTTCTAGGATTTAAGTTTATACATTTACTAATCTTACTTAACATTCTTTTATTTGAAGTTGTTTTATCAACTAGAGCAGTTGTTATTGCACGGCGAGCCGCATTCTTATCTTTTGATCGACTTTTCTTACCAATAACATCAATAGCATTAGCAACACTAGATATGACTTGTTCTACTGAATCATCTTTCTTTTTTGGTTTTACAAAACACCTAATTTTTTCATCACTTTTCTCATTTTAAACATTCTCATCAATTGCACCATGAGTTGACATTGGAATCCTAATTTCTTTCTATAAAAAACATTTTATATATTTTATTTCCATAATTTCTAATTTGTCTTGAAGAAACTTTACCACGAAGGTTATTTAGCACATTTGTTTCAATTGTTAAAAAAACATTTTCACCTTCATCCATAGATGGAGTTTCATTTTCATTCACATAAGGGGTTTCATTTTCATTTTCAAATGTAAAAGGGATTTCATTCTCATTTTCATCAATATTAGGGATTTCATTCTCATTTACATTCTCATAAGATATAATTTCATCATTTTCTTGTTTCTGTATTGTTTCAACCCTAGTATTATTAATCTCATCAATTGTGTATCCAACTTCTTCTAAACAAGCAATATCAATATTATAAAAACTTGGGTTTGAAGACATACCTGGATAGATTGTTTGAATAGGTACATTTTCCATATCATTGGGAGGTGGATTTGAAGACACACCCGAAGTTATTTGCATATCATTCAAAGTTGAAGTTGAAGGCACATTTGGGTTTGTCTCCATAGTTGCATTTTCTTCCATATTCACCATCTCCACATTTGCATCATCTACATTGATTTCATCATTCATGGCTTCCTCTTCGACATTCTTAGAACTAGATGCTTCCAAATCTTTCATTTGATGAATCCTTTGTCTCCTTTCCCTTTGTCTTTTTGCCTCCTTATCTTTATTTGCTTGAATTTCTTCGGGTGTCATTACCTTCCTACATCTTTTTCTTTGTCTTTTCTTTATCACCCATGGTTACCAAACCCTCTTTGATGACAAAAACAATAATTCAAGAAACCTATTTTAAAATTACCCCTCCTTCAAATATTCAAATAAAACTATGTACTATGAAGATTATTTTTTCTATAAACTCTGAAGTACAAAATCATCATGAGTACATCCAAAAATTCACTTTTTCCAAATCTTCTTGTAAAAAGTTCTTGCACTTGATTCCACTTCAGAAAATTTAACTTGCACTTTTACTCTTCCAACAATTTGAATAGAATATGCCCTGCACAAGACAAATTTGCAATAAAAAACGCAGAAAATGACACTTTCGGTCCGTACTGCAGAAAAAGAATGTTGCAGGAAAATCGTGTTTTAACAGTATTTTTCAAATTAGGGAAAAACGGCTATTATACAAACGCGTACGCGTTATATTTTTAAAATACGCGTACGCGTTGCTTTCTACCAACGGGCAAAACATAACGCGTATGCGTTATGAAACGCGTACGCGTTTCATTTAAATAACGCGTACACGTTTCTATAACGCATACGCGTTATTTAAAAGTTGATCTCCCACACCAAATCTAGCCCCGGTTTTAGGCTTGGGAAAGGCTTGGCAATCCGAGCCTTAGCTTTTGACCTGCAACTAAAAAACTAAGGCAAACTGAAAAAAAATGTCCAACTTTGACAACATAGATGATGAACTTTTTTTCTGAATTAGTCTATAAAATTAAAACCCATTAGAGAACACAATGTCTACTTTCTAGATATATAATTTTTGTTAAAATTGGATTAAGTTTGTTATTTTTAAATTAATTTCTAAGCAAACTAGGCCTTAAACTTGAAAGATCAGGTTTTTTTGGTTTTTTAATAACTTTGTATTGGTTAAGTTTCTTGTAAAAAAATTATATGGTCCCAAACTTCAGACAATTCTCTACACAATGAAAAAAAAAAGAGTCAAAAAATGTTTTGTTTAGGTCCAATTATGTTGTCCGTACACGTTGATTTGAAAAAACATCAATTAAGGCCAATAAAAAATTAATAAAAAAAATATATTCAATCAAAAATTACAAAAAAAAATCCAGCCCAAACTTCATGTTGTTAGCTCTCTTTTCCTAAAAGGAATTAGCAAAATAATTTTATTTGGGTCAAAAAGTGTTGTCCGTACACCTGCTTGGTATGGTTAAAAAACAGGGACTTTAAAAAAGTGGTTTTTATAGATCTTTATCAAAATTTAATTTCTATAAACTGGGTATTTTAATAATTTACATATTTGGAAACTAGATTCAAAATTCTAAATTTCATATTACTGACTTTTTTTAAGATTCATTGTGGAAGTGCCTCAAATTTTCAGTCCAAGTGTGACAAATTCTGAAAAAACAGCAAAAACATTTCCACTTTTTGAGTTTTTGTGTACCCAACTTCTTGCATCAACCTGATATGCCTAGTCCCTAAGGATCTATGATTTCTTTTATTGAATTTGTCTATTTAGCTTTTTTTTAGATGCAGGAATCGGTAGCTCCCCCTATAAACTACAATGTGCATGGTAAACTTTTTTAACGTGACCGGTGGCGCTGGCGTGACACGCCCTCCGGTACCACGGGGGTGGGGGAGACTAGACCTCATGACCAACCTCTTGCAATAGGAAAGATTTAGCCAACCGAGATAGGGCCCCAACCTCGTCTATTTAGTTTCATTGTTAGAGATATTACTAAAACAATATTTAGTGTTGATGTTCTTGCAATGACCTTAAACACAATGAAATTTTTAATTATTTTGAATTCATGAGGGATGTCAAGCACTAGCCCAATTCCTAAAAAATGCCTATGAGTACTCATAAAAATATAGAAACATGAATTATTTTAGAATTGTGTGGGGTGCAATAGATCAACCTACAACATCAAGATTTGCACCATGTGTTGATGAGCAAGGTATACCTCAATATAAGGTTACAATGATGTGTATGACAATGACAAATACAATGTTACAAAGGAGCCCTAAGGAAGTAGGAATAACTATATTGCTAAATCAACCTCAAGAAGTGATTAAGAAAATGAGCATCCTACATAAAAGGAAAAAATAAAAGTCAAATAAAAGTGGAGCATGAGTGGTACCTGTTAGTATTTTTTTAGATTGATTGGATATCAAAATACCCATCTATTGAATTGATGGAGATTGAAAACAAATATGAACCTCACATAGACTGTAGGTGTAAGATTTACAATGACACTATTTGAGAAAATGGTATTTTTTTATAATCAAATCATAGATGGATAAAAAAGTTAATGATAAGATGGAAAACAATGGAAGAATGTCTTCATGTTAAGTATACATTGGAATATGACATGAGTATATGCAAAAAAGGAGAAACATGCTATATGTGGAAGTACAATTCATGCTCAATTGAGAAAGATGATGGAAGTGACACAGATAAAAAAAATTGTTCAATGGGTGTTATTTTTCATAGTTACTAGAGGACATTCTATGACATACTATCCATAGTATAATAATTATTTTACACTTTGTAGGCTTTTCCAACTTTTTAAACATATATTATTCAATAAAAATTGGTTGGGAATGAGAAAGTTGTCTTGCTGACATAGAAAAATAGGATGTTTAAGAAAAAATTAAAAAGTCAACTCTTTTTGCATTATATTTTAGATGAAGTTATAGTAGTAGATAATACTTCTTGGGTATGAATGCATGTGTATGCTATAGAAAATATTTTTTTTCAACCTCATCTTCTCTCTACTCATAAATGAGGGAGAATACAACATCTCAAAATCTATTTGAAATGGCCAAAATATATTTGAAGGAATTTGGAGGTATTAATGACTACACAATTATCAAAAAGTTGGTGTGTGCAGGGGTTGATAGATCTTTAGTAATTCAAGGTTATAAGAATGATATTTGTGTAAAGATACAATTTTTTTGTTCATCATACATAATTTTTATTTACTACATGAGCCACAAAAATGAAATTACTATTCAAAATTATGAGTAAGTTTCAAGTGGTATCACAATTTGAAGTTCTAGTCCACAAGCTCCATTCATATTTTAGTTCAAGTCCATATTTTTTATAATTTCAATAATTTAAGAGAATAACTAGAGGAAAGAAAATTCAAAAGGATGTTGATACTATATGAATTTCCTTTCATGGACTAGCACAAATATTTTTTTGCATAATATCATTTCTTGATTGTAGTAATGTATAGACATTGCTTCAAAAATAGATAAAGCTCTTAACTTTTTTATTGAGGTTAAGTGAAATATAGGCACTTCTAATTTTTTTTATCCTTCCCATCCTGGAGGAAATAAACATTCTTATAAAAACAATCCAAGAAAGAATTATATACATTTCAAAATACATAAAGTTACATAAAATGATATGCATGACACTTGATAATCTATATCTATTGGAGTAGGCATTTATAAGTCTAAAGTATAATAGTTGGAACTTACTGATAAATGTGGACAATACTAATATTTTTGTATACTTTAATACAAATGGAAAACTATGTATCTTACTGAATGGAAATGGCTTACCAATGAACTATTTTTGTAGGGTTAGTACACTACTAATCAAGCACCAATTGCAGTAAAATATTTCAAAAATATTATTAAACCTCTAAGTGGTTTGTTATGGATCTTATTCTACAAAATGGTTTCCTTCACTTGTACATATAATGAGGAAACCTAAGAGGTTTATGCTTCCATCTTGCAATTCTCTAGTGGTATGTCATGGATATTCTCACGAAAGGGTTTCCTTCACTTGTCGCTTGTGTTGAACTTAAAAAATTTAGTAGTGGGTAGACTAGTGTTTATGCATGAGACACCAAAGAAAATATCTCTTTATATATTGGACCTATAAAGGCTATTACAAAGAGAATCTATTTATCTACTAAAAGTGTAAGATAATCATATATCTCTTTCTTTGGTGGATTCGAGAAGGGGAACATTTAATTGCCATGATGATAAAGGTCTCTACAGGATTGCTTGTGATTGTCTTGAGTTCATACTCTAGTATTACATTCATAATTTAATCTAGATTATCAACACAAAGAAATTGAATTCATTTTTATTAATTATCAATCATTGATTATAAACCTACTCAGTTGAGCTTTAAAAATAAAATAAAAAATAGTTTCTATTTTTTCTTAAAACTATTTAGTGTGTTTTACTTTGGATTCTCCATTTTTAGGATATTGGACTATCATTATTTAATTCTTATTAGGTTTAGGTTAAACTATTATTGATGATTAAACTTTATATTTCTATTATTCTTCACCATCTTGTACCAAAAATAAATCCATATAAGATTTATTTATATTATTTTAGATCAGTTAGTTAGAGTCTTGATTGGGGCCCCACCCTTGAAATTGTGAGGGTTTGTTCATGGGAACCACATCCAATATAATTTCTTTATGGAGTTATTTCTTTAACCAATTCTCTACTAATGGGGATAATACTAAAAAAACATAATTCAACCTTCTAGCTCCTCTTCTTAAAGAACTCCCACTCTTTAACTCCTCCCACTTCTTGCAAGATCTTCCTCCTATGATTCTCTAACATACTCCTCAATTTGAATGCTTATTTGAACTAGTATGCTTCTCTAGCTTGAATTATTGCATTATCTCACCTTTGATCTCATCCTACGAGGAATTTGCTTCTGCTTTATCATATTTCTCTATCTTGAATGCTTCTCCTCCAATGTGCTCCTCTATCTTGAACATCTATTACCTCCCATCCCCTCCTATAAGGAAACTACTCCTCCTTCTAGCATGTACCACCAACATCACTTGTGGGACTATCAATTTATCAATAAACTAAAGTGGGACTACCACTTCAAATACCTTATAGCATTAAGATTCCACTCGGGGAGATCTAAACCTTGGGCTCCAACATGAGAACCAAGTGATTATACTACTTGACCACAACTCCTTTGAAAAGATTTATTTTGATTTGAAAAATACATAACATAAAAATAAAAATAAATACAAAAAAAAAGATTTTAGAAGGAGTTTGAAGAACACTTCATGAGAGCAACAATATAGACACTATTTTTTTTATTGGATCAAATCTTAAGATACATGTATTATAGTTTTATACTTATAAAACATATAAAAACATTTAATAATAAAAATATAGGTGCCAATAATTGCCAACCATTGTTCAAACACTTGAAAAATATAAAATATACATCCAACCAAAATAAATAGTTGTAATATTATATCTTAAACTTGTCAAACTACCAAAATAATTTAAACTATAATATTGCATCTTGAAAAAGATGAAAATTACTTAATCAATGTAACCAAGTACCAATAATCAATACACCCAAACACCAATAATCAATACACCCAGGCACCAATAATCAATACACCCAAGTACACCTCCAAGGTGGGAACCAAAGTTTGACTCTAGGAGCTAGAGGCCTTACTAAATTTAAGGAAACCAAAATGCTTTATAAAATCTAAGCACCCAAGATGACTTGTATCATGTGACCCCACATTTAAAAATATTATTTAACAAGACATTAAATAATTAAATTCATTTCTCTAATGTGTCTCCCACATTGAATGTATTTGCTCATTGTTCCTTCCACATAAAATCATGAAACCATTAAGCCATGTGCTCACTAAACTATGACCCCTAATATTAAATGCATTTCTTTAATGTGTCACACAAATTAAATGCATTTCCAATGTTATACACAATATCCACCTAGAGAAAACATGTTACAATCCCAAAGTGTGGTACTGCATTTTGGATCATGATGCAAATACATACCTACAAATTGAGGAAATTTGGTATCATGTATTAGAAATTATAGTTTATTTTTATATTTTTTATACATGCAATTTTGTGGTTAACATCGTGTGGTAGAAGAAATTAGAGAATTTCACTATATTGAGAAATTAGCTCCTAAAATTGTGGTAGTAGTTTTGTTAGTAGTATTTTTATCTTATGTTAATGATTAGGGTTGATTGGATGAGTAAAAGTTGGTAATGTGGATTGTGAAGTGTCTATAGGTTGAAAATGTGTTTAGTTAGAGTTGTTTCAGTTTATGGTGAGTTATTTTGAGTTTATGCCAAGGGTGAATATTTGGGAATGTTGTGATAATCATTAGAGGGGTGTGTGTTGTAACACATAGAGATTCACCACCATTGAACCATTAGAATTTTTTTTTTTAAATTTAGTTGGTGACACATTTTCATGTGGTTTTGAGCTTTGCTCCACCTTTAGGCCAATGTAGATCACGTGGAAAGCTAAGGAAGGGTATATTTATGTGGTTTCAAGTCATTTTTAAGAAAGAAAAGATGACTAAGAAAGAGTAGAGGTATAGTAGAGTAGAGGTATAGTGGATAATCATAGCAACAAGGAGACAAGGATTGAGATGTCGAGTGAGGCAACAAGGAGTATGATGGGTATGATTTGGAAGAGTGAAAGTGGCATGTAGGAGTCTTGTTATTGTATTACAAATTATTATGTGGCCACTTGCAATAAGTTAGGAAGTGGTGTTTCTAAGGTTATGTGTTAGTGTATGTGAGAAGCCATTGCAATAGATTATATGTTTATATAATCAATATAATGACAAGAAATATTTTGGAAGTTGAGTTTTTCCCGTATTAAGGGCTTTCCTAGGATTAATCTTGTGTTTTGTGTGTATTTTCTATTGCATTAGTTACTTTATTTTTGTGGGTTGCATAGTTAGATAGTCCTTCATTATAACATCTACTCATGACTACATCAAATGGTATTAAAGTGAGTCAAATAAAAGATTAGTGTTGGAGGATTTATGTCAATGTAGTTTTTCATAATGAGTTTGAGAAAAAAAAGTAGAAAGTGATGATGCCAATTAAAATATGAGTAAAAAAGAGGAAGTATGTCAAGCTTGTATTATTCTTTGTAGGAATTAAATAATTTTTTCCAAGTTGAGGCAATCCACAAGAGGGTTGTATACCAAAGAGTTGATTGTGAGATAGTTCACACAGGTGAATATGGATAGATCACTGACCCAAAGGTAGTCTTCATCAAGTCAATATATTTCCAAAGAGAGGGAGAGGAATTATAAATATTGCAAGAATAATGGAAGAGATGTATATTGAGATGTTGAAGGTTATGTAGAACTAGATGCATGCATTGGAACAAAATTGTCAAAGGAACCCTAACCCTAGGGATGATGATAGAGATGAAAAGGAACATGAAATAGATCATGTGGAATCACTTGGAAGCAAAGAGAATAAAGAACAAAAATTTTGAAGGCCATTTTTGGTATAGGCAAGAGGACCACAATATAAATTCTAACCTATTTTTAGGATTTATATCTTGAGGAGTTGATAGACTAGATCATTGATTTAGAAGAATATTTTGTGTGTAAGGACATTACAAACCTAGATGGGGTAAAATTTATGAAGAGAAAACTAAAAGACCATGCAATGATATGGTGGAAGGAATTCTAATTGGAAATGAATAGAAAGGGAAATCTTAGAATTTCTAAGTGGGACTATATGGTGGAGAAGTTGAAATTCAAATTTATTCTAACCAATTACCAGTTGGAACTATTGAAGGAGTTGAAAATTTTATGGAAAGGAGAGATGAATGTAAAGGGGTATGAGGAAAATTACAAACTAACAATTAGGTTAGGGAATCATGAGGAATAGGCTAAGAAGGTGGAAAAATATGTCAATATATTGAGGGAATCTGTCTAAGAGGGGTTGCGTATATGGAATATCTAAATAGTAGAGGAGGTCTACCAGCTAGCTCACAACATAGAGAAGAAGTTGAACCAAAAATAGGATGATAAGTAGAACTACCAAAGAGGAAGATAGGAAAAGAACCAAGGCAACAAGATGACATATCATAATAAGGGAATAACCTCAATAGGTCAAGGAAGAGATAATTAATACCATAGTGAAAAATAATTCCAAAGCTCCTACTACAGAGAGAAAGAGGATGATATAAATTATCATGAAAATAAGGAACATAATTTCTATAGCTAATACAAGTGTAGAGGTGGTGGAATTTACTACAAAGATGAAAGAGTGGAATATGCTCACCATAGAGAGGTTTAGGAGGATTGCGGAGGAAATTCCCAACAATATAGAATGGGATATGAGAGAAAAAGGTAGAAATTATTTAAAGGAACCTATTTTAGATGTGGCATGAAAGGACATAGAATGTTTGAGTATCAAGGAAAGTGGGTAGAAAATAGTACAAGAGTTGTATTTGGTGATGAGAGGTCACCTACTTTGAAGAGGGATCTTGAGTACAAGGACTCATTTATTTTGCAGAGAACTTTAATATTTAATAAGAGGGGTGAATTATGTAGTACGAGGATGGGGGGTTTTTTCAAACAACCCATCCAAGCAGCCATGAAACCAAATGCATCCTCATACAACAACTGGAAAGAACTTGCAATTGACAACTTGAAGGAATGATTCATATTTTAACAAATTTTCATCATCAACTTCAATGTGCAAATTAAATATTCATTACAAACTTGAAAAAATTAATTACAAAATATTTATCATGCAATACAAAATTAGAACAAAGCTAAAATCAGACTAGCCACAACACTTGCATAAGCACCTCAAAATTCTTGGTAAAACTTCAACTTGTTGTTGGTTTTGTTCTCCACAACTTCCTACCGCTTCACTGCTTCAACCCTCTGGAAATCAGACTCAATAACCCTCCCACCTACTACAACCACAACAAATATAGCAATACAATCATGTTGGTCCACTCATGGCGTCTCTAGTTGGCTTCATTGGTAATTTTCTTCAAAACCCATAAGCTTTTCTTTCATTTTTCAACTTTTCTCCTCATCACAGTTGGGTGTTGGATTTTAGCCTTCAAGTGCAACAAATAAAAATATAAAAAATTTATCCAAAATGAGGCGTGGGATTCCTCATGCTTGGATGACAAGAATTTGGTAATGATTTTGTAACTCCTACATATGACTGCCCATCACTCCACTTGTAACCCCCCTGTCATAAACATGACACACCGATTGGTTCCAGGCTATGCATGGGCCTCCATATTCCCTTCCAGGACATTTTCGAATATTACAAAATTTACATTTCCCAACTTGGGCGTTGGGTTTTCCAATTTACATATTTTGGCATTTTCCAACACTTTAAATGTGCAGGTGACAATCTACTCAAGTTACAAACTTTGAGCCAATGAAGAAATCAACATTTGGTTACAACAATTTGACCCTATTTTACGCCTAATGATAATATTTAAACATTTGATTACCCAACCAATTAAATAAATATAATTTTCTATGCCCAGAGTGTGCCCAAATTAGGTGCTAAAAGGCTGCTTGCAGCAAGAAACCACACGATTTCAGCATGAAGGTTTGAGAGGGTTTTTTATTGTTGTTTGCTTGATTTTTATATCATTTTTCCTTTGTGTTCTTTTCTCTTGTGCATCTTTGTGACCTCCTCTAAGATGTGAAGATATTGCCTATTCTAAGATTACATTTGTGTTTGAGGTTCTTTTTGTTCACATGCTGCTTGTGTTGTTTCATGGGTTGGTGTCTTTTCATGCATCATTTGTGCCTTATGTATTTCTTCATGTCATTTCTAAGTAGGTTTTTTACCATTTATTTTTTTTAAAGATTTTTTTATGGTTCATTGCTTGCTTGGTGTTTTTCTTTCTCTTATTTTTTTTATTTTTAAGGGGTAAACACTTTTGAACCAAAGCTATGAACTAGTGAGGTCACAAATGGGGGACCTCATCCCCAAAATAAACACTCAACAATAACACCCCAATAGGGTTTGAACCTTGGTGGAAAGAACAAAAAAACCACCTTTAAACCATCACACTATACCAATATTGGTGTGTTTATCTTTCTCTTGTTGTCATTGGGTTGGTTCCTTTTTTTAGCATTTTGGTCTTGGGATTTGATGGAGTTTTTTTGTTTTGTTTTTTTATATTTTTTGTTGTTTGTTGTTTGTTTTTTCTTTTTCCTTGATAAAATTTAATTTTGGTTTTCACATGCCCTTTGAAGTTGTTTATGATGTCATCATTGCAACCCATCGAGATGTTGGACCATTTAATACTTTCATACTAGTTTGGTACAAGGTTGATGGTTTCTCTAGTTCCTGTTCTTTGATGTATTAAATGTACTATCTTTAGGAGATCATTGATCAAGATTCCTTCTTATCATCTCCCTTGTTGGAATTTGGTTGAGCTTCTCTCTGATTCCCAATGGATTCTTGATAGTCCCTAAGCCACTACATATCTTCTTTGGGATTTTGAGATCCTCTTTGATGGTCTGACCATTTTGGTTGAAATCACAACATTCAACATCCAATCCCCAATTTTTACACTTTGATACATAGTCGAGATTGGGTTGTCATAGTTCCTTGTTTTGGCCTATCATTTTGATATGGGTTATGTGGTAGACTTGACTCTTGATAGTCCCTAATTTTTTTTTAGGTTTTCCTTAATGATTTACTTTTTTGGTATTGGTTGCATAGTTTTCTTTGTGTCTGATCCTTGTTGATTTATACTTTGATATGGTTGGGATTGGTTTGTTGGGGTTCCTTTTCCTAGCTTGCCATTTTAAGTATAATTTATGCAATATGTCTAATGTCCAATCCCATATAATTTTTACTATGATCATGAGTGGGATCAAGTAATTGGAGGTTCTTGTGCTTGTTTTCCTAGTTGGTATGGGGTATGTGGTATGCCCAATGTTTGATCTTTGACATATACACTATTCATCTCATGAGAGATAGCAACATTAGGATATTTTGAGTTTGTCTGATTTTTTTTAGATGTTAGGGAATCATTTTGTTCCCTAAGGCATGATAAACTAAACTTCACCACAAGTATTGGGCCTAGTTGTTCCTTGATACCTAGCATAAGATATGGTTGATCTTTTAAGCCTAATAAAAGACTAATATTAAAATTTTAACTAAGTATTAATTTTTGGATGACTAATCATAAGCACATTTATCCTTCCAATATTTTTTGGATGTTCTTTAATGTTGGATTTATGTGGTTTTTGCAAAGTAAAACAAAGAGATCTAGCCAAAATAAAATATGAATTCAAGATGTACAATCTGCCTTCAAATATGTTCTCACCATAGAACAAGATCGTTGATACAAACCTAGGCCATGAGGATATTGAAAAGTTCCTATAAAGCATTCATAGAGAGGGAGACATAACATTCATGGATAGGTGTCTAGGAGGTTCTACATTGGTTGAGGTAGTGGCTTTCCCAATCTCAAAGTTGTCTCCTGAGGTAGGGCTAGCTTATGCCAAACATTGATCAAAGGTAGAGGAAAGTATTTGGCCCGTATGGTAAAGTTGTGCTAGATATTGTTCCAAAAATGATAGAGAAGGTTTTTGGTATCCCATTACATACAAAATATGAAATTGTCACTATGAAGAAGGTATTTATCTTCTACGAATATCAGCACAAAAAATCCACCAACTTCATTAATGACCACCTTCTCCTTGTAAAATGAAAGTCTACACAAAAAATGAAAAATGTGTAGCACATGAGTGAGTTCAAGGAAGATGTAAAGTATCTTATCACACTCCTCAATAGGTTGTATGGACACCCTCATGCAAAGGAACTCCACCCTTGGATGTGTTATTTCATCTTGAGAATAGTAGTAGGGAAGAAGATTGACTAGGGGACTATCCTCAATGACAATCTATATGATAAATTGATTGATGAACTAGAAAGTACCAAATTCTATATGACACCATATTTGGAGTACTTGTTGGCCTATCAAGCCACTTTTCTAGGACTAAGAAGAGTTGGCACACTTTAATTGAGAGAAACAAAGGTATATCATCATTATCCCTACTAATGTATTGTTAATGATGCCTTCATTTTTGTAACTATACAAGGGCTCGAGAATGATTTTGCTAAAAGGTTGTCTCTAGAGGTAATAATGAACTAGTAAATTGGGGAAATTGGTATTGTCTATTTTCAAAAAGATCTCATGCATTAGAGTTGTTGGTTTCCATAAGGCATCCTATAAAATCCCTATATATCCTAGTGATAGATTTATTCGCTAGATATCTATAAGCAAGTTGCAAAGATACACAAGCAAGTTGCTAGTAAACACGAGTATGGGTATGTTTTCCCCATCAAGGTGGGAATATATTATTGTACCAATATGCAAAATGATAAGACTACAAAAGTTGAGATGGCCCCAATGGCCATGGACCCAATTGGAGATATAAGAGCTAAATTTGATCCCATTAGGAAAATCAACCCATTGTTAGGAGCATTCTTTGAACATGAGCCTAATTTGGAAGACCACTAGGCTAATTATGTGGATGAACATGAAATCAAAATCAAAGACTATTGCAGGTTGGCTATGAAAATTACTAGATATTTTGGGTTGGTAAAACCACATACGAACCTAGTAGAAGATGGAAAGGTCTTACATCCATCATACAATATTAATAGGATATTTGAACAACCAATAGCTATTGCTAATGTGGATTGATTAGTCCATGAAGACTCCTCAATGAAAAAAAAAAAGGCTATAAATTTTATAAATGGATCATTGCAATGGTTGGAGGATCCTTATCCTATGTTGGATCCACATCCAAAGGCCAATAAGTTAAGAAAGATCATGTTGGAGAATCATCTAGTGCAACAATTGAAGAATAAAAATAGAAAGAAAAAAGATAAACTAGGGTTACTATCATCAAAAGGAAAGAGAAAGAAAATATAATAACCATTGAGTCGAGTGAGGGTGAGGGTGAAGAAAATACCCCACTCACTAAGAAAAGGAGGACAATCTCAAAGTCTCCTCCTCTTGTCAGACCACCATCTCCACCTCCACCACACATTACCAATAAATCCCATGAACTTCCCATTCCTTCACCTCCTCATTCTCCCCCACACACTGTAATACCTTCACCTTCTCATAATAAGTAGGTAAAACAACCTACAGGTGATGGTGGGAAACATGACAAATTTTTACAAGAGATATATATTGAAAACCTTGAAAACCTAGTGTAGGACATTATTACTTCACCAAAAGAGTGGGCTAAGAACTCTCAAAGAACAACTAGGAATGTAGTCCTAACTCCCCCTCCTTCTACTCCTCACCTTCTACAAATTAAGACTTCAAGTCTCCATGTTTAGCTCGATCATTTTTTTCAAAATAGACAAAAGAAATATTTCCAAGAGGAGGAATATTTCTCTTCTATGGTAGAGTTTTTTAAGGCCCAACCTAGTAAAAAGAGGGCAAGGAATCTCTCCACCATATAAATAAATGAACAAGGTGCTAAAGTTGCTTAGATAGCCACCCATATGGTAGATCAACCAGAAGCACAAATGAAATCTAGGGATTACACAATACAACATGTCAATTTGGGGTCCCTAACCAGAGAGGAAGGAAAATAATCATTGTAGTTAGTTGTTTCTACCATACCTAAATGAATGAGGAAAGATGAGAATACAAAAGAGGAACTTAAAGCTCAAGTGGGAAGACTAACTTCTTACTCATTCACCTGGTAGGACCAATTGACTCTTCTACACCCATTCCTACCATTTTGGTTGCATTAAATAAGAATTCTCGACATCCATATCCTGAAAGGATTCTTCTTGCTACCACAAATTGGAGAGAAGGATTAAAAGCTCTAAGTAGAAAGGTAATAAATGAAGAATTGAGAGCCTATCACAAAATCAATGATGAGGCAAGTGTAGCTATGGAAGTTGAAACACAAATTGATGATGAAATTCTAATGTGGGAGGATTATATCCTAGTTTTGCAAAGAATGAAAGCCACCCCTTCCAACGTGTTAGCCCACTTGGGAATTTTTTATAGTAATGAGCAGTTAAAGATTAGAAAAATCAAAATAAATACACTCAAAGAGAATAAGGCCAAGTTGAATAAGAAAAGAGACTCAGAGAATAGTGCAATGACCAAGATATAAAAATTTATCAAGGATCTCCCTTGCACCTTCTAGGAAAAATCCTCATTGGTTCATCTAACAATCAAAATAATAAAGAATTCGCATATTCCCTTTATAAGAAAATATTTGAGGAAACTATTGACGAGATGATGAAAGCTAAAGTTTCACTATTGAGGTTCTAGGAATATTTGACCAAGTTTGGAGAGCTTTAGAGAAAGATCAAGTGATCAACCTTCTCCCAAAAAATATAACTAAAGTATCATAAGGGGTGGAATATGAATGACTTTAATGAAGCTTTCATTTCTTTCCTTGGTCATTTTCTAGGACCGACATGATATATTTTACTTTATATGTTTTATTTATATTCATTATTATTTTGGGAAATATAATGAATCAACTCAAGTGAGTTGTAATTTTTTAAAAGTCTTTAGGGCTTAATTCAATTGTAACTAGTATTTTTTCTAAATTTAGGGCCCATGCACCAATTTTAGGGTTACATTGAATTGTTGTGATCCTACAATTTTGGATGCTCAAGGTGGGTATTAATTTCCTCCTTGTGGATTTTTGTAGGGCTTTTACATCTTGTTTTAGTAGTGAACTTATGTAATTTCAGCGTGGAAACCCCACTAAACATTGCAATTTTGTAAACATTTTTAAGTCAATGAAGGATTATGACTACTAATTTCAAGATGCTTCAATCTCAGTGATGATATATTTCATTTTATCTCTCTAAATTGATTAAATTGATGAGATATATTTATTGTTTTGGAGAATTCCAAGATCAAAGAGCATGAAATAACTTTCACAAGTGAATAAAATAAGCACAATAATATGCCTATCAATATGAAATAAAAAGCATATGATACAATGATCGAGACTTACATATATAGGCAAGGATGAGGAGTTAGGAAGGTAGGATTGAACTATTGACTACCCCTCTTTAGGTGGGACACTTGTGAGCTTACTTGACAAGTGGGTGAGCAAGTGTCAATTTAGGTGTCTCAAGTCATGAGGACACGTGTCTCAATGCTATGAAGTAAAACAAAATAAAAGTAAACTTAAATTGGGTGTGAATAGCTCAATCCTAGAAAGATGATTAGCTAACTAGGTAGATAATGACACTATTTACACTAACATATTGTGCTTTCATAAAGTTGTGTATTGGATCTAGGCATGAAATATGATGATTCAATTATATTAACTTGAAATATGTTATTTCATATTTTTCTTAGATGTTTGCACTAATATTGTGTATGGTTGTGTGAATACTAACCATTACACTATTGATTTTATGTAGATCTTGTCTAACCATTCAAATATGAAAAATAGAGTGTGATTTTTCATTATCTGTTCATTTATGTTATTTTTCTTTTCTTTTGCAGGATTAGTTTAGTATATATCTAAATCTAGGTTAGGCATCAAGACATTTTAAAATAATTGATTTCATTAATAAATAAATAAATTTAGATTTGAGCTTTTTAAGATTAGAACATCTATTTTAGTATATTTAAAACTTTCAATTTCCTATCTTTGTCCAATTTAATTATTACATGTAAAGGTCCCTTGTAAATAAATCATATATGCCACTTTGTTTTTCCAACATGGTCAATACTTGACTGAAAAAAGAACCTTGGAACTGGATCTTTAGTTTTTGAAGAGAAGTGGAGTGATCTATTGTTCTCCTTAACATTGGTTGTGTTAATACCACCATCAACACATAAGGGTATGCGGCATCTAGGAAAGAAGTTAATAGATGTGAGGCACTAGTTAAAATAGAAGTGGGTTGTGACTAAATGCAAACCAAAGACAAGTAGTGTGAAGGATGACTAGTGGAACAAAGTGATAGATAAAAATAGGCAAGATTAGTACTTATAGTGGATCTCTTGAACCATGTGTGTGGAGGCAGAAAGAATAAGTTGAGGAGGTAGTAGACTAGAGTCTCTAGGTAAAGGTAGGTTATCTTGGAAAATGAGGGACTCTTTTTTTTAAACCCAAGGAGTTTGATCTGCAAGTGTATCCTTGGGAATCAAGGAAATGTGGTATCATGCATAATAAAGTGGAAAACTATGGTTTAGTTTGACAATTCCTATATGTGTAAGTTTGTGGTTCATAGTTTGTGGTAGAAGAGGTTAGTGCATTTCATCGTATTAATGAATTTTCTCATGTGATTGTGGTATTAGTTCTATTAGTACATTTGTATCTTTTATTGATGATCAAGGTTGACTAGATGAGAAAATTTTGGTAACTTGGACTGTGAAGTCTCTATTGGTTGAAAATGTATTCAATTAGAGTTATTTTATTTTATGGTAGGTTATTTTGGGTTTGTGCCAAAGGTGAATATTTGGGAATGTTGTGATAACCATTAGGGGTGTGTGTTGTACCCCTTGGAAATTCACCATTGGATTGTTGAAATTTACAAGTTTGTTATTTTTATCTAGTGACACATTTTCATGTGATTTGAAGCTTTGTGCCACCTTACAGTTGACACATACCATGTGGGTATTTTAGGAATGGTATTATATGAATTTAATTTATTTGGAAGAAAGTGGAGATGAATCAAAAAGAGTAGAGGTGTAGCAGGTAAGCACAAAAATGAGGATATCAAGTGAGATAGAAAAGAATATGATGTGGGGTACAATCTAGAAGAGCAAAAGTGGCATGTAGGAGTGTTGTTCTTGTACTAGTAATAATTATGACCATTTGTGATAATTGAGGAAGTGTCATTTCTAATATTACATGTTAGTGTGAGAGAGAAGTCATTGTAGTAGATTGTAATTGTGTTTATGGAATCAATATAATGACAAGAAATCTTTTGGAGGCTATTTTTTAACTCATTGAAGGGTTTCCTAGGATAAATCTTATGTTTTGTGGGCATCTTCTACTATGTTGGCTATTTTTTTTTTGGACTACATGATTAGAAAATATTTCATTTGACCCTCTTCCCATTACTGCATTAGATCACAACTTTATAAATATTTTTGATATTCCTATTTGTAATATGTATAACACCTTTCCCAATAGTTTGTCCATTATGCGTAGTAGATATGATTTTAAGGTATAAATAAGACTAATACCCACACACAACATGGAATAAAAAGAAGATAAGATTTAAAACCAAACCTTCTAGCATAAAATATATTTTTATATATAAATATAATAATCTAACTAGTTAATTGTGAGGTTGATGTTGCGTAAAAGGAAGTGAAAATTAAACAATCACATTTATAATTATTGGAATATATAAACTAAAGAAAGAAAAGTGTCAATGTTTGGCCAATGCTCGAGTATAATAACAATGATCTCCAATTTAGGGCTTTCATGAACTAAATTCGTTTATTTTATGTTATAATAATTATTATACCTATAGTTCAATTATTTTAAAAATAACATCTAATCATTTTTATAATTGAAAACTAATATAACTTGGGATAGAGATAAATAAAATGGTTACCAATTATTATAAATAGTACCTAAGATGATGGCTCTCCTTTACCTTTTGAAATGATACTCAAGAATTGGTAGATTGCTAGATAACATAGGATAACTTGATGAGGATTGGTTTTGCATGTGCAAATGTGTAGGCATTGTCATTGGGAACTATGGTACAATGGAGTTAGCCACTCAAACCTATCTCATCTCTTGTGCACCACGTGTTACCTAAGAATGAATATTGAAGGACTAATTTTAATGCACTTCACAATTGAAATTGTACCTTCAAAATTAGAAAGGTAAGATTATAAGGATTGAATTATAATTTCTATTAATAGAATTTAAATTTGATAAAATATTAAGAAAAGTAAAATTGGGATCTTGATCCTGATCAAACCTTATTAAGTGCATAATAAATGAAATATTATCATCACCCTAGTAGTAAAATGAATAATTAGTGGGTTACCATGAATTATGAAATTAATTTATATTTTAATTATAGTCTTTAAACTAGTTAAACTTTAAACCTAGCAAACTTGGATGAATAAAGTTTAGGTAACCCAAATGTGAGAACCTAATTCCTATAATAGTTATAACTTTTTCTTATTAATATCTTGAATGATAATGATTTGTAATTGGTTTAGATTTTTTTAAAAATATTGAAAAACTATCACTAAATGACATGCATAATTAGGAGTGAATTAAATAGTGTAGTATTGAGATAAGCGTTGACAATAAAATATCATTATATTGAAGGCTATAATTTTATATCAACATTTATATGATATATGTGACTGAAGAATATTGTCCTTGTTTAAGATTCAATTATGAATAATGACTATCATATGATTGGGTTATGAGTTGTAAGATGTGATATAATTCCTTAATTTCACTTGGAATATTTTGAATGAAATGGATACTCATATTTTCTTGATTATTGCATTAAATATGACCTAATATAAATTATGTTTAAAATGAAAAAAAAACTATGAGACACTATTGTTAACATTTTATGACTAGATGTTGACCTTATTGATAGATGTCACATGGTGTGGTGTTATTACTTTATTTAGAAATCCATTATGAAATTAAAACATTATATTAATCTTAGCACATTAAACATGATTGGATTAGAGTTTAAATTCACTTTATTATAGGAAGTGTGAACATATGCTATGCGAATATTTTCACTTTATGAATAATGAGTCTTTAAATATACTAAGCTTAGATGTTGAATTTAATATTCAAGCTATAGGTGGAGAATCCCAAACTAGGGATTTGTTATTATATTGCATGCATTTATATTTTGTTGTTCTATGCTTTAATTATGATAGACACCTAATAACTCATATAGATCTTATGGAGGATCATATTTGAGCATATATCTATTAGTATATATTCAAAGGTGGGACAAATATGCATGCTTTTAATATTATAACCATCCAAGACCTTGACATTCTTTGTCACTTACAATAATTTTATTTTAGTAGTAGCACATTTACAAATAATGGATTCTTAGTGAGAAAACTTAGGAAGGTTGATCCTATCTTCCAATTCTTAGGCCAAATAATAGCATACATGACCTATGATACTTAAATTGATATCCTACAAGGATACTGGTGGGGCTTCCCAATGGTAGTTAGAGAGATTCTTGAAAAGATATTATGGAGTTTACCCATGACAATAAAACTAAGTTCACTATAGTATTACGAATTCATAAATTTATATTTTACATATGATTAGGTGTTTATGATCAAATGAATATTACATTAATATCTGGAGATGATAATTATTATGCTGCTATTGTTTCATCACTTTGCACAATATACATATGATGGTAATCTTGTTGGAACTATAATTTTTTATATTACAATGTGTGTACAATTATGCTCACTTGACATGATTAAGTGAATACAAAGTTCATTACTTATAATATATGCATACTACATAAATTATTATTTTGATTGAGCACACGTGATGTAATATTTTTAATTTTATAAATACAATTATAAATTTGTGAATTATAAGCTTATCCTTTTGTGATTTATAAATTATGAAATTGTCATGTATGTATAACCACAAACTTATCCTATACTTGTGAGGGATCATTATAAGTTGAATGTTAGATAATTGTGATGGCCAAGTGGAGGCATAATTACAAGTAAATTTTAGTTAACTGTTAGGTAATAGTCATGTTTCTATGAACTTGTCTAGTGTGATCTATAAATTATGTTTCTTCAATTTACTCATGTATCTTGACTTCCTCTATGCTTCATGATATATATGGATTGACAACATTTATAAATACCTTTATGGAGTTCTTAATATTTTATTAGGGAACATGTTCTCCTAGGTTTAACCTCGAAATTTTATATGAATAACAAAAAATAATGATCCTTAGTCACATAGATGTGTTAGGAAAGGTGTCTCAACCTCTCTCCTAATGTTAAATTATAAAAAATATAATTTTTTTGGGTTATAAAATATAAAAACTCAATTTCTAGGCTATAGAGTTAGTTTTGGCCAAAAATAAATATTCTACGTTGCTCAACACCACTTCAAGGGGTGCCTTTTGTTGGGAATAGGATGCCATTTAATTGCAATCCTAAACATATTTCATGTATCTCCTAAGTCCTTAGAAAGTGTTCCCCAACACTAGGATTAGAAAGAGATTAAATTTAAATGAAATGATAATGTAAATTGACATTTATAATTAATTCTAAACGATGGGAACATATGAGGGCATCCAAGAAGAGTTCCTAAATAATAGGAGCACATGGGGCACCCACGTGGAAGGTGGAACTCACCTTGAGTTAAGTTAATTGTTTGGAGTAAAAGATAGCACTTTAGTAATGCATGTAAAGATCCTAGAAGTTAGGGATTGATGTTTACATGCATGGAGTTTAGTTATGGTTTAGTTATCTTTAGTTGCATGTAGTTAGTTTCTATTGAATGCTAGTTGACTTTAGTTGACTTGGAATGCATGACTAATGACTTGAATTGCATGACAGATAACATGTGACACATTCAGTTAAGTGGGGATGATTAATCATGCATGATATTTGCATGAATGGATGGAGAAATATGTTTCAGTTAACATAGATTGACTTGGACCCACCTTGGGCGCCCAAGTTGGCTTCTTGGAGTTAACACTTTTGCATGTTAAGATATTTTATAAGGCTGAGTTAAGTGGGCCCATTCTTGGGTGCCAACTTTGAGGATAAGCTTAAAAGATATCTTCGAAATCAAGGTTGAGTTATGACTTCAGTTTGGGATGCTGAAATGGATGAAACACTTGTTTTGACATTGTTCTTCGCGGTAGAACTCTACTTATAAAGAATAGGCATGGGTTTTGTGAGATAAGCATTGTGCTTTGTAATTGTAAAATCTTTGGAGTTTACAAGGCTCATTATTGTCTATTTATTGTAGCAAGTTGAAGAGAGTTGATCATATTTTATTGCAAGTTGTGAAGAAGAATTGTTGAAGGCAAAAGAAGCATCTCAAGCAAGGATTGGAATTATTGTAATCTTATTCTAAGATTAAATAATACAGTGATTCTTGGTGGAGTTTTTTCCCGAAAGGGTTTCTCCATGGTATATGTTGTGTCACTTCTATCTTTTGGTCTTATTCTTCTACAATCTTTTGTCTACTTCTACAAATGGTAAAATGAATCTAAACAAATAATCATCCACAAAGAAATTATAACAAAGAACACTTAATTAGATTAACAATCTCATAGTTTTACAAAGTATTAAGCTACATAATTACCTCCATTTTCAACATTTGGTATCAGAGCTAACAATTGGGGTAGAGTTTGGGATGCCTTTCTCTTAAAATTTTGAAGGTTTTTTGGTTGTAGTGGGAGCTTTTACTATTGTGTTATTGCTGATTTTGAAAATAAGTTTGTTACAATGAGTTTTAATTCTTGTTTAATATTGAAAGATTCAATTGATCTAATTATGAGATGTGGAAACTAAAAATGGAGGATCTCCTTGAAGAAAGAGATCAGTGGTTAGCTATTGATAATGAGACAAAGTCACCTACAACCATGTCAGATGAGGATTGGGCTAAGCTTGATAAGAAGGCAAGAGGGACCATAAGATTATGTCTTTTTGATGTTGTTCTCTTGAATGTTTCAAAAGAAACTACTACATATAAGCTATGGAATAGAGTAGGTGATATTTATCAAACCAAAAGTCTTACTAATAAGTTGTATCTGAAAAGACAGATGTATTCTTTAAAGATGAAAAATGGTGATTCTGTTGCAAATCATTTGAATGCTTTTAATTTGATTCTAAGTCAGTTAGAATTTGTAGATGCAAAGCTCGAAGATGAAGATAAATGCATATTGTTACTTTGTTCTTTACCAAAATCTTGGGAAAATCTAATTGTTGCTATTAGTGGTAGTGGTGCATATCTGAAGATGGATAACATAATTGCTAGACTCTCCTATCAGAGGAGATAAGGAGGAAGTATAAAATGGAAATCCAAGATGCTTTATTTGTAAAAGATAGGCCTGAGAAAAAGGAACCTAAGGGAGACAAGGAAGGGAAGGGTAAGTGTTGGCCTCCTACAATGATCTAACAACTAAGCCCTTACAGTTGTGATTTAGAGATTGGACATCTAAACTGAATAGCCATTTCAATCATCATGAAGGTGTATTTAACTTGTCAACCCAGGGACATGAACTTGAAATGGGTCAGCACAATATGTGCACTAAGGATCCAAAGTAGCCATATTCATTCTACAACTAAGAAAAACATAATGTTGAAGGTAAATTGCTTAGAAAGAAATAACATAAGTGTTGAACATCAACCAACAACTATACTAAGCTGAAATGCATGACAAAAAAAAAAATCTAAGCAAACAAACAAGAAGCTACTCTGTCTGTTTTGGCTGTAGGAACAACCACAAAATGGAATTCTAGTGGTTGTAGGAACAGTCAGTGCCAAATTCTTAACTAATTACTAAACATAGAGTAATAACTAAACTAAACTAAACTAAAGGACGAAATGCTCACCAAGTGGCCCCCCTTGGATTAGTATCCTCTAAAACTAATGTAAACTAAAATGCATGGACTTATAACTTCATTTTATTCATTGGAAAACATGACTACAATAGAGCAGTGTAACTGTATTGCTAAAAACTAAGAATGCAAGTACATCATCAGATTACGCAACCTTCTAAGAAGGAGAATCTGAGTCTTATTTATAGGAAAAGAAGCTACTAACTAATCACTTAGCAAGGCGGTCAACTCCAATAGATTAGGAGGATGCCACTTTAGGGAAAGCATGAAAAGTGGAGAGGCGGTTACGCATGCGCAGAATCTGGTCAGATATGATTTCCTCAACATAGATTTAGCACAACAGTAAATCCTATATTCGCTCAACAATAATAAAGACCATTTACAAGGTGGTTACAACTCAATTTGCATGCGGAATCTCCCGTTGTCGACCTCCATTGACCTTAGAATGATTCCCTTGTTGAACGTTATAGTGAACGACTAGCTGGTGGAATCTTCTCAATTTAGTGGCCTCTAATCATATCTGCATGGCAATATTAGTACACACAATAATTGCATATTTGTAACTATCTTAAAGAACACTCATTAATCCACATGTAGAATTAACACAAATAGTCCATATAACATGTCAATGTCATTAAAGATTTGTAGAGATGAAATTAGGCCCAATGTCTATGGTTTTGAGGAAATATCAACGTTCAAACATCAAGGTCCATGAAAAATTCATCAAATAGATCATAAATTCTACCAAAATTAAACCCTAAACTAGACTCATCAGTAAGTCAGAAGGACGGAATAAGGTAAAGTGTTGGAACTATGGTAAACTGGGACATGTGAAGAAGGATTGTAAGAACAAGAAAAAGAGTTATGATTCTTCTATAGAGGAATCTTTAGATGATGGTAATCGTGCTTTGATCATTTCATGTAAAATTGTTAGTGATGACTCTTTTCTTGATGTTAAAGAGTGATCTTCATGAGGAGGATGGTAGTCATGATGCCATGTGTAGCTTGTACCACGATTCAGTGGGAGTTGTTGGCAGTGATGTGGATGCACCATTGGTAAGGTTATCTTCATATAATTGGGGATATGATTTTTTATTGGTTTAGAGTGGTTGCTATTATGTCATGGTTTACTCTTGATATGCATTTAGAGTTTGGCATTGTACTTGTTCTCTTGAGAATAGGATGTATATATGTTATGGTGCATGTGATCTCCTAGTAGGAGATGGTTAGATCATGTTGTCATGTTTATGTTCCTGATTCATGATTGGAGCTTTGACATTGATCTTGTGTAGTTCTCTAAGTATTGGGTACATTAATTGTTTGCTTGATTACTTCATGATAGTTCTATGTTGCATTTGGAGTTTGTCATGGATTGGTTGGTTACAAGTCCTCATGGATACTTGGAGAAATAGGTGAGGCTTGAATTCTCTTATGGTAAGAGATATGTGTTGGGATGGTTACTTGTAAGAAAAGCTTTTTCAACAGTAAAGACTGAGAAGCCTACACCTTGGTTGGACGTGAGTTCAACACACTCTACAATTTCACATGCCTCCAAAGAGGCAGTTTGGATACAAAGACTTGGGAAAGATATTGGTTTTAATTGCAAGTAAGTTAAAATTGAATGTGATAGTCAGAGTGCTATGTGTTTAGCCAAAAATCATATGTATCATGCTCGTATTAAGCATGTTGATGTTCAGTATCGCTTTGTGTGAGAAATGGTTGAAAGTGGGAAGGTATTAATTGAGAAAGTTGACACTTTAATTAATGTTGCAGATTATCTTATGAAACTAGATCCTACAGAAAAGTTCTCTTGGTTCTAATCGTTTGCTTGGAGCTTCATGATTATGCAAGTTATATTTGAAGTTAGCATGGATTGATTAGTTGGTGCAAGAAGGCCATTGGCCTTGAGTCCTGTACTTGATTTATAATAATGATTCCTTGTTTAGAATAATTGCATTGTATAATGTCAAGTGGGAGAATTTTTGGAATAGGATGCCATTTAATTGTAATCCTAAACATATTTCATGTATCTCCTAAGTCCTTGGAAAGTGTTCCCCAACAGTAGGATTAGAAAGAGATTAAATTTGAATGAAATGAACATGTAAATTGACATTTGTAATTAATTCCAAATGATAGGAACATATGAGGGCATCCAAGAAGAGTTCCTAAATAATAGGAGCACATGGGGCACCCAAGAAGAGTTCCTAAATAATAGGAGCACATGGGGCACCCAAGAAGAGTTCCTAAATAATAGGAGCACATGGGGCACCCACGTGGAAGGTGGAACTCACCTTGAGTTAAATTAACTGTTTGGAGTAAAAGATAACACTTTAGTAATGCATGTAAAGATCCTAGAAGTTAGGGATTGATGTTTACATGCATGGAGTTCAATTTAGTTCAGTTTAGATCAGTTTAGTTCAATTAAGTTCAGTTCAATATCAATTCAGTATCAATTCAGTTCAGTTATGGTTTAGTTATCTTTAGTTGCATGTAGTTAGTTTAGTTGAATGCTAGTTGACTTTAGTTGACTTGGAATGCATGACTACTTGAGTTGCATGACAGATAATAGGTGACACATTTAGTTAAGTGGGGATGATCAATCATGCATGATATTTGCATGAATTGATGGAGAGATATGTTTCAGTTAACAAAGATTGACTTGGACCCACCTTGGGCGCCCAAGTTGGCTTCTTGGAGTTACCACTTTTGCATGTTAAGATATTTTATAAGGTTGAGTTAAGTGGGCCTATTCTTGGGTGCCAACTTTGAGGATAAGCTTAAAAGATATCTTCGGAATCAAGGTTGAGTTATGACTTCAATTTGGGATGCCCAAATGGATGAAACACTTGTTTTGACATTGTTCTTCATGATAGAACTCTACTTGCAAAGAATAGGCATGGGTTTTGTGAGATAAGCATTGTGCTTTGTAATTGTAAAATCTTTGGAGTTTACAAGTCTCATTATTATCTATTTATTGCAGCAAGTTGAAGAGAGTTGATCACATTTTATTGCAAGTTGTGAAGAAAAATTGTTGAAGGCAAAAGAAGCATCTCAATCAAGGATTGAAATTATTGTAATCTTATTCTGAGATTAAATAATACATTGATTCTTGGTGGAGTTTTTTCCCGAAATGGTTTCTCCACGGTATATGTTGTTTCACTTCTATCTTTTGGTCTTATTCTTCTACAATTTTTTGCCTACTTCTACAAATGGTAAAATGAATTTAAACAGATAATCATCCACAAAGAAATCATAATAAATAGCACTTAATTAGATCAGCAATCTCATAGTTTTACAAAGTATTAAGATACATAATTACCTTCATTTTCAACACCTTTAATGTAGGTCTCTTAAAGTTTTATATTTTTAAAAAATGGGCCCAATTGGCCTCTCAAATCAAAGTTTACGACCTTTGAAAGTTGGGTCTTTTACATAGAAAATGTAAAAATGTGTTGGACACAAAAGAGCTATAAGGGGGAGTTACGCTTGTTGACCAACTTATGATGCATGTTATGATACATCATAAGGCATCTTTGGTTGGAGATAATGAAACCAAAATGGAATGCCCAATTTGGTAGGTGGATTATAATGAGGTTATAATAGGTGGAAAGAATATGCTATTTTTATCTTGTGCACTCATCTTGATATTTGGGTGTTGGTTTTCTAAGCTAAGGATTTAGGTGTAACTTTTCGAGTGGTTTTAGCTCATAATTTCCTAATTACTATTGATAGTTTCATGTATTGTATCTCCTATCTATTAGGTAGTTGAGATGGACATTGAGATATTTTTTGTAGATATTGTTTTTGATTTAGGGTAAAACAGGTTTTGAAGGGACCCTAAACCCATTATGAAAGAGGAGTTGCTAAAGATAAAACAAGACAAAACAAGAAGCCAAAAAGTAGCGAACCATCAGAAAACCAAACAACCACTAGCAATAGCCTATTGAAGGTTTTTGAGATTTTTTTTTGCCTCTAAGTCTTGAGAAATAATGCAATCGTGAAGCTCAACAACATCAAGTAGGTCACTTTTCTGAATCTCAATAGGTTTCTTCGCATGACTACGAGTAGGAATACTCGGGCTAGTACCAACAACAACAACCTGTTTACCCTTAATCATGCCAATCTCCCCAATGACAACATCCTTAGTCAACTTAGTCCCCTCTCCACTATTCCGCTTTCTCATCTTCTCATTAAGAATGGAAAGGCCTTTGACATTGTTGTGAAGAGAAGTTTCACTAACCTTGACCAATTTATCAAGGTTCTCATAAACCTTAACCCTTTTCTCCTCAAGAACAAAGATTCGGGACTCAAAATATTTTTTCATAATTCTCACATCCTTGGCAACATCTTGAAGGATTTCTAGTATCTTATTGTTCTCCTCAGAATTTCTCACCCCTCCTCTTTAGAATTATTCTTAATTCTATTGTGTAGGGAGCAGAATTTTATGCTGATTTGGTTGATTTCCATGAAAACCCATTTGAAAATATTAAAATAATTGACATCACCAACTTTTTCCAAACCCAAAATATCATATATCTCCTCTCTTGTAAGGTTTTTCCCTATGTAAATAGTTGTGCTATGGTAATACTGTTTCTATGTTTATTTCCTTGAATTGCATGATCAATTTAATTTTTGCACACCCCTCCTCTCCCAGATTAGTGATAGAAGCATATTCTACACCTCGACTTCCTTTCAATAAATAATATGATAGGTTGAATGCATGAAAACATGTAATCATATGGATGGGGGTAAGTGATAAGTGTATATAAATATGTGTGAGGAGTAGGTGTATAAAATAAGGAAAGGTGCATGAATTCGCATAAATTATACCACTTTTCAATATATCTATGTATTAGATAACTCTCCTTAAGATACACACAAAACTAAATATGAAATGACATGATATGCAAATTTTATCATTACATTTTGGTCCCACTTTGAGGTGCATGTGAGTCCCAAATTGATCGTGCATCTAAAACTATATAGTTGTAGCATCGTAAATTGTCACCCATGACAATTTCACCTTATGTTTTATCCCCCCTTAAATTATTGGACCTAATTGAGTATTTAATTTCCTAAATTATGCATCCTATGACCCATTTTTAACAATTTATGAGGAATTTTAAGTGGGAATCAGTTGCATTTATCTAATACATTGCCCTCAACACCAACTATCTTGGAAAATAGGTCCAGGACACTCATTCCCTAGGCATGAGTGTCCTATTTTCCCTCCAAATTAAAATAAATCAATTGTGGCAATTTAATATTTGAATTTCAAGTGTCTAAAGTTGGCCATCAGGATTTAATTTTCAAGAAATTAAATAAATGCCTATAAATACCTAGTTATTGCATCATTTCAAATCTAACAAGAAAGATCTAGCAAGAACAAGAGAAATATTGGAAAACTTATGATCAAGAGCAACATTTTAGAGCTTCATTACAACAATTCAAGATCTTGACATCATGTCAAATCTTATTTGAGTTTGTGTATTCATGTTATCATTGTTTGGTAAAGGCTAACACTTTTGTAGGTCTCCAAGCAATTCAAACATTCAATCAAATCAAGCAAGCAAGATCAAGACCTTGAGGTGATGTGCATGACTTCAGTCCTTCAAGGAAGCCATTGAAGGGTGGTGAGTTGCAACATTTTGAGATTTCATCATTCCTTCCTATTCATTATCCATTTATCATTGGCATTGCCATTATGGATGTGGAACACTTACATGGGGTTTGACTGAGGAAAGCCCCTAAATGGCCCAACATTTACTCTCTTTGTGAATGTGCAAATCTTAGGTTTGAAGAAGATTGAAAGGAGTTTGAAGGAAAATTACTCATTGTTGCATTTGAAGACCTACATCTTATCAAGCTACAAAAACTCAGTTACAAAAATATTTGATAGTGTTCCAACATATCTGAAGGCAAAAATTTGAAGCCCTGATTTGACATCAAAGGACCCTGAAAATAGATCCAAAAAAACATACAAGGACACTCACGTCGTAGGCATCTATGTCCTTTTTTTTTTCCCCAGATTTGAATCATGGGTGCATAGTGTCCTGCTCTGCTCATTTTTGTTGTCAAAATTTGTCTGTGAACTTCTATACTTTATGTATTTGCATTATAATAGTAAATTACACTATTAACCTAGTTAGAT
Source organism: Sequoia sempervirens (assembly GCA_007258455.2). Taxonomy (NCBI): domain Eukaryota; kingdom Viridiplantae; phylum Streptophyta; class Pinopsida; order Cupressales; family Cupressaceae; genus Sequoia; species Sequoia sempervirens. Next base: position 545,909 of record VDFB02076297.1, read on the forward strand.
CATTGCATTTCATCATTAAAATATTTCTAGATTTAGTTAAGGGCTGGTTGACTCACCTATTAGGTTGTAATTCAACTTCATACCTTGTCCAAATCCATCAGATCCTCATTCCACCCTTGCATTTCCAATCCATCACATCTCCCCCCTCTTTTCCCAACTCCCCTTCATGAAATTTGGGAAAGGGGTCAAACCCTAAGGTAAAAACCAAGTAGGTCCCCTTTCCATAACATTTCAGTAGCATTCAAAAATATGCATGTAAACTAAATATCTTAGACAATCAAAGGACATTTCCATGGGTTCCATATAAAGTAATAGAACCTATAAAGATATGATCATGTGTATTCACCTTTTATGCATATATTCTCCATAAGAACAAAAGATGAGTCTCTTTTATAAGCACATGTAACTAATACATATCTAAACATGAAAATATTAGTGAAAGGATATGACCTCTCAACAATTTGTTACATCTATAGGATATAAGGAATTATAGGAAGAGGGAAAAATAATGCATGCAAATTAAATGCAATCTAAGCATATAATTATGTAATCATATAAGTGTATACTCATATAATCATTTAAACTAACGACTCTAAGGAATGCCTCATGTAATGATCATAGAAATATGTTGAAGGATGAGAATGATGAGTATATAGGTTGGAGATGACATCGATGAATATTAATGTTAGTCCTAACATGGGCAAAGGATGGTAGCATTGTGGCCTTTAGTGGCCAATTTTTTTTTGTAAGTATAATGGCATGAGGTCACGATATATGCATGAAGCCACACTAAAGGAGAAAATTGATGTTATAGAACAAAAATATATGTTTGTGAAGGCATAACATGTAAAGAGGAAGCATTATGTTTCTATATTGGGAAGAATTGATATCCCATATGCAATAAAGAGGGAGGTATAATACTCCCAAATGGGAAAGCTCAATGCCTTCAATGTAAGATGTAAGGATGAAAGTTCATATAAAATAAGAGACCTATTGTCAATATAAAGCACTATATTTTATTGGAGGTAAACAAGGACCCCTTTGTTGGGTCATGATTTAAAGTTTTTGTCTTGTTTATGATTCAAGTTTAAATCAACTTGATTTCTTGGCCAATTTTGGATTTGATTTGCTCAATCTAGTTTAATGATATATTGCTTTAAAATTCATTTTCAATTGATTCAATTTTTTGGTATGGGTGAATATTTCATTTTTTGAGTTTAATGCTTATTTATGTTTTTTTGTATATTTACCCAGTGACTAGTTAATTCTATGTTCATGCATAATTTATTTGAATTTTACTCATTCAACATTACCCAAGAGGCTTGACTTAAAGTTCTTTTGAATACTAAGGTTTAGCCTTTTTTATTTAACATGTTTAATGATGCAGGAGCATCCAACGGTGTAGGGAAATCTTACATCACCCAAAAAAATTGTTTTCTTTATTTTCTTTACTTGTTTTGAGTCCCATGATGGCACTTAAGGGGTATAAGACTGTCAGGTATAAAAAATAGCAAAAACAAGAACTTACTATTTTTTGTAAGTCAGCCTAAATGGGCTCGTATGGACGTGAAAATTTACCCCAAGGAGCAGAGATGAAAAATATTTTTGGTGGCAAAAGAATCACCTCAATACCTTGCATGGTTTGGAAGAAATTAAAGTTTCTGTCTCGGGAAATTTCTCCAATGCAACTTCAAATTCAGATACCAAACTTTAGAGGCCTCAAAACAGCTCAAAAAGTGGCCGAACTGACCTACAATGAATTTATGTGTTGTAGAGCTCATTGAGAGCTTTCCAACAATATGCAATAATAGCAAATTAGACACTCGGATCAAAAGTTATGGCCCCACAAAGTTATTCCTCTAAAAAGTGAATTTCATAAAAATTTCTTGCTAGGCCAGAAATCGAACAACAAGACTTTTGGGGCCAAAACAAAATGGGGAAATTTAAACTTTCTATAACATTCTAGGGTAGTTATTAGAGAAAATAAAAAGGGTTAAGTGGGGTTTGTAGAAGGTGGCCCTGATAGTGTAGATTGTGGCTTCAAATAGTAGATTTTCTTTTCAGAGTTGATTTTGTTGTAATAAATCAAGCCCATGAGGATGTAACATGTAAGCTTTGAATCCGTAATTTCATTTTTTGAAAATAATTGAAAGCGAGTCATTTTTTTGTCTTGCATCTTTTGTGTTGGTATTTGTTGTTGTGATTTCTATGGGTTTTGGGCAGTGTGGCCCTCATCAAGTGGTATCAGAGCAGAAGTTCCTGAGCCTGTAACAAAGTGTCGAATGTGAGGTAGTTGTAGTAGGACCTATGAGTGTGGATTGGGTTCAAGATGCCTCCAAGACTTGCCCAGTATGGCAGAGGTAGAGGCTGAGATGGAGGAAGAGATCCACCTAGACATGAAATCAAAGCCCTTATAAGGCAATTAGAAACCTTGCAACAAGAGGTTTGAAGAAGAGATGTGCAATGAGACATAGATGACAGTGAAGATGAAATGAAAGAGGAAATGGAAGAGCAAAATCCAATAGATCCTAGAGAAAGAATATTGTTGCGAGCAATCTCAAGCATTGGGAAGAGACCTAAAATGGAGGTTTCAACTTTTAGTGGAAATCTGAATCCTGAGGAATTGATTGATTGGATCAATGACATGGAGGAATTTTTTGAGTTTGAGGAGAATGAAGATCCTCACAGAGTGAGGTTTGCAAAGACAAAATTGAAAGGTCACACCACAATAAGGTGGAAAGAGGTCTAGTTAGAAAGAGGAAGACAAGGGAAAGATAAAATTTTCAAATGGGACAAAATGGTGTCAAAATTGAAGAAACAATTTATTCTAGTCAATTAAGAATTGGAGTTGCTCAAGAAGATGTAGAGCTTGAGGCAAGGGACAAGGACGGTGAAAGAATACACAAAGGAATTTCACAAGGTCCTGATTCAGACAGGACATTTTAAGGCGAATAAAGAGAAAGTTGCTCATTATATTGATGGGTTGAAGCCAAGCATACAGGAAGAATTGGCACTTGTAAGAAAGACCACCATTGAGGATGCTTATCAGTTTTATCTAAAGGTTGAAGAACGACTGAATAAGAGGTTTGAAAACAAGCAAGGAGGTGGAGGCCATGGAGGAAAGACCGGTGGATGATCATATGGAGGTCGAAATGAAGATCAAAAGAAGGGTGAAGGCTCTAGTAGTAGCTAGAAATAGAAAGGAGATAACACCTACCATCCTCATGATTAGAATAATTGAGACCAAAGAAGAAGAGGAAGATCTGGACAAGGACCAGGAAGAGGAGGCTTCTGTGGAACCTGTTTCTAGTGTGGAGAAGGACATAGAGCCTATGAGTGTCCTCAACATCAAGGAAGGACAAATAGAAGATTTGATGGCAATGCACGAATTGCACATGTAGATGAAGATACCAAGTCTTCACATTCTAAGGATGCAAAAAGAGGAGAGGTTCTTGTTGAATGAGGAGAAGGAAGAAACTCAAAGGAATAGTTTGTTTCGCACCAGATGTAAGTGTGAAGGTAAAGTTTGCAATATTATTATTGATGGAGGTAGTACTGATAACCTTGTTTCATAATAAATGGTTAGTAAGTTGTGGTTGGAGAGAAGAAGGCATCTAAACCCATACCGGATTGCTTGGTTGCATAAGGACCATAAAGCCTTGGTAAATGAACAATGTCTGGTAAAGTTCAAGATTGAAAATTACCATGATGAGGTATTGTGTGATATTATTCCTATGGATGTTTGTCATAAGTTGTTAGGAAGACCATGGTAGTTTGATAGACGAGTAGTACATGATGGACATGCCAACACCTACTCTTTCACAAAGGATGGGGTTCATCATAAGTTGAAACCTTTGAAAGAGGTAGAAGAAAAGGTATGCAGTAATGCAAGAATTTTTTTGGTTGATGGAAGAAAGTTCCTAGAAGGTATGAAGCATGAGCATATGTGTTTTGCATTGATTCCTAGAGTTGATAAAAAAGATACTACTGAGGTACCTATAGAAGTTTCAGCTTTGTTGAATGATTTTCAAGCTATTATTTTAGATAACGTACCTGAAGGTTTGCCTCCCATAAGAAATATTAGTCATCAAATGGACCTGATTCTTGGAGCCAATTTTCCGAATAAGGTAGCTCATCGTATGACTCCAATAGAGAGTGAAGAGTTGAATAAATAAGTGCAAGAGTTGTTGCAAAAAGGATTGATTCAAGAGAGTTTGAGTCCATGTGTAGTACCTGCAGTACTAGCACCAAAGAAGGATGGGGAATGGTGGATGTGTATAGATTCTAGAGCCATCAACAAGATCACCATCAAGTATAGATTCCCCTTGCCAAGGATGGATGATATTATGGATTGTTTGAGTGGAGCTGAGTACTTCACGAAGATAGGTTTGAAGAGCGGATATCACCAGATCTAGATTAGAGAAGGAGATGAATAGAAGACAACCTTCAAAACCAAGGAGGGATTGTACGAGTGGTTAGTCATGCCTTTTGGGCTAACCAATGCACCGAGTACGTTTATGCGGCTTATGAATGAGGTCTTAAAAGAATTTTTAGGAAAAAAAATTATTGTTTATTTGGATGATATTTTGATTTTTAATAAGACATTGGAGGAGCACCTAATGCATATCCAGAATTTTTTGAGAAGCTAAGGGAAGAGAAGTTGTTGATTAATTTGAAGATATGTAGTTTTGTGAAAAGGGAGTTGGTGTATCTAGGATTTGTTGTCTCAGCGAAGGATCTTAAAATGGATCCAAAGAAGGTGAGAGCTATCATTGAATGGCCTACCCCGAGGAGTGTTATAGAGGTAATATCATTTCATGTTCTAGCAAGTTTTTATAGAAATTTTATTAAGAGTTTTAGTAGTATTTGTGCACCTCTAATTGAAGCAATGATAGAGGATAGAAAAGAGTTTAAGCGGAGTACAAGAGTAGTCAAAATTTTTGATATGTTGAAGAAGAAAGTTATAGAGCAACCTATTTTGGACCTTCTAGATTTCAATAAGGTCTTTCAGGTAGATTGTGATGCTAGTGGCATGACCATAGGAGCTATTTTGAGTCAAGAAAGTAAGCCTGTTGCCTATTTTACTGAGAAATTAAATGATGCTAAGAAGAAATATTTTGTATATGATCAAGAGTTTTATGCTATAGTTCAGGCTTTAAAGAAATGGAGACACTATTTGTTGCCAAAAGAATTTGTTTTATATATTGATCACTAGGCTTTGCAGTATCTCAATAGTCAAGGAAAGTTGAATCAAAGGCACTTAAAATGGGTTGAGTTTTTTTAGAGTTATAATTTTGTTTTGAAGCACAAGAGTGGAAGGTCAAATAGAGTTGCAAATTCCTTGAGTAGAAGGAAAAATTTGTTGATAGAAATGAATATATAGGTTATTGGGTTCAATGAACTCAAGAGTTTGTATCCTAAAGATCTAGACTTTGTAGAAGCTTGGAAAGCTTGTTTGGAACTTGTTACATTGGATAGGACGAGATGGTTGGATTTCTTAATCCAATTGTGCATTCCAAGGAGTTCTATGAGAGAGAATCTAATCAAAGAGAAGCATAGTGGAGGATTGGATAGACATTTTGGTTGAGATAAGACCATTGCTCTTGTCAGTGAGAATTATTATTGGCCACAGTTATAACAAGATGTGAAGAAGTTTGTACAAAGTTGCAAAGTATGTTAGATGGTGAAAGGAATAAGTCAGAATACTAGATTGTATCAGCCATTACCTATACCTAAGAGGCCATGGGAGGATATTAGCATGGATTTTGTTCTTGGCTTGTTAAGGACATAGAGAGGGCATGATTCCATATTTGTGGTGGTGTATAGATTTTCAGAGATGGCACATTTCATTTCGTGTCATAAGACTAGTGATGATGTTCATGTTGTAGAGTTGTTTTTCAGAGAGGTGGTAAGACTACACAGTCTACCAAAGAGTATAGTTTCAGACAAAGATACCAAATTTGTTGGTTATTTCTGGAGGACATTATGGAAGAAGTTGAAGACAGATTTGAATTTTAGTTCTGCACACCATCCATAGACTGATAGACAAATAGAGGTGGTGAATAAGAGTTTGGGAAACTTGCTAATATGCTTAGTTGGAGATAAGCCCAAGGTATGGGATTTGATTATACCATAAGCAAAATTTGCTTACAATAATTCTGTCAATAGGAGCACTGGTAAATCACCATTCTAGTTGTGTATGGGAGTAGTCCAAGAACTGCTTCTAAATTGAGAAAGAAGGATAAGGGGGAGAAGAGTAGTGCTAAGGCTGAAGATTTTGCTTAGCACCTAGAGAATTTGTATGAAGAGGTGAAGACACCTACCAATAAGATGAACTCACAATATTAGGCTCAAGCATATCAGAAAAGGAGGTATAAGGAGTTCTAGGTAGGAGATGAAGTCATGGTTCATTTACGAAAGGAAAGGTTTCTAGTTGGTACATACAACAAGTTAAAGATGAAGAAGTTTGGACCATGCAAGATCCTGACGAAGCATGATTCAAGAAATGCTTGAGGTAGAGTTGCCTAGTGGAATAAACATTTCTCATGTGTTCAACATTGTTGATTTGAAAGAGTATCATGAAGGTGATATAGAGGAGGGGCAGATAAATGAGCAGTTGAAAATTCTAGCACCTACTTCAAAGAAGGAAGAGATAGAGAAATATTGGATAGTCGTGTGGGTAAAATCACAAGAAACAGGCAATATGTAGAGTACTTGGTGAAATGGAGAGGAAGGCTTGCTAAAGATTCATCATGGATATTTGAGGCTAAGGTTAACCATCTTGGTTTCCCTCTAACTTCTGAGAAGTGACAGGGTCATTTTTCAAATTACCCTGGATGTCTAATGCAAGAGCATCCAACATTGTAGGGCAATCTTGCATCACCCAAAAAAAATGTTTTCTTTATTTTCTTCAATTGTTTTGAGTCCCATGATGGCACTTAAGGGGTATAAGATTGTCAAGTGTCAAAAATAGCAAAAAATGGGAACTAACTATTTTTAGTAAGTCAGCCTAAACGGGCTTGTATGGACATGAAAATTTACCCCAAGGAGCAAAGATGAAAAAAATTTTGGTCGCGAAAGAATCACCTCAATACCCTGCACGGTTTGGGAGAAATTAAAGTTTTCCCCAAGAAATTTCTCCAATGCAGCTTCAAATTCAAATATAAAACTTTAGAGGCCCCGAAACAACTCAAAAAGTGGTTGAACCGACCTATGATGGGTTCACATGTTGTAGAGGTCATCGAGAGCTTTCCAACGATATGCAATAATAGAAAATTAGACACCCTGATCAAAAGTTATGGCCTCGTGAAGTTGGTCCTCTAAAAAGTGAATTTCATAAAAATTTCTTCCTAGTCCAAAAATCGAATGGCAAGACTTTTGGTGCCAAAACAAAATGGGGAAATTTGAACTTTCTAGAACATTCAAGGGCGATTATTGGGGAAAATAAAAAGGGTTAAGTGGGGGTTGTAGAAGGTGGCCCTAATAGTGCAAATTGTAGCTCTGAATAGTATATTTTCTTTTCAGAGTTGATTTTGTTGTAATAAATCAAGCCCATGAGGATGTAGCATGTAAGCTTTGAATCTGTAATTTCATTTTCTAAAAGTAATTGAAAGTGAGTCATTTTTCTATCTTGCATCTTCTGTGTCGGTATCTGTTGTTGTGATTTCTATGGGTTTTGGGCAGTGTGGCCCTCATCATTTAATGTCTAAAAAAATATTTTAAAATGTACACAAACAATTTTATTTAAAATTTGGGTCCATGAAGTTTGTCTAGCAATAGTCTCTATGCTTATCTAATTGTGAACCTTAAATAAGTTTTACCTTATAGAGACCTTGCAATTTAAAACCTCACTTGGTTGCATTAAATAGGTGTTAATACATATGATTTCTACAACATTATCTCTTATTCAAACTCAAATTTTTCATCCATTGTACTTAAGTAACTGATTTAAATCTATGGTATAAAAAATATTAGCTAGACTTGAGATCCTATTTAATCACAACTTTCTCAAGAGCTTGCACTTAAGCACACCAAAAAACTTATTCCCATGGACCCATCAATACATATAAACCATGATTGACCTAAAATTTGAAATCCATGACATATAGTGTTGAGCATCTAGACTTCATGCACTTAGTGAACTACAACAAATCCACAAGCTTATGAGTATGTTCATTAAACTAAAAGATACTACAAACCCAACTAACTACATTAAATTTGATCAACCAAAGTTTTAGAGTTTGTTATTAATAAATAAATTAATAAGTTACATGGTTTTAGAATTGAAAATATCGGTAAGCTAGATTAAATGATTACACGAGTATACTCATCATGCTCACATGAGGTCACTACTACCCATGGAGTCTAGACCCTTCTTAAAATCTAGTTAACCAATAGGGATAGGTCCACAAATGTAAATTATCAAGTCCATTAAAATAATATGAGATTTGTAAAATATTGTCAACACATGTCAATTTGAAATCAAGATAGAACATAACTAAAATGAATGATCCTACAATATCATGCCCTAATTTTTGGTCTAAGTGAGATGTACAAAATCAACATTTTTTTCAATTTATGTCAAAATTATAGAAAAAATGGCCAAGAATTTAAGGACGATGTAAACTTATGAGAAATTATATTTTTGTAAGTAAGAAATTAGAATAAACAATAAACATTAAAAATAGAGTTTAAAATTCTATTCTAATTGAAGCAAACCTTCAATTGAGCATTATGTAGAGATGTGCTCATCATTGTGGGTGCTCTTTTTCCATGAGCATAACAATGTTATTATCTAGATTATGAAATTAACAACATAAGTTTGTATGGAGAATTGATGATTAAATGATAGGTGAAAGGTTGGATTTATAGAATTTTGGGAGGAAAGAATGGATGGCCTAGAATAAATCTTAGATCATGAGTCTAATCCAAGATTGGTGGAGTTGATGAGGAGAGGTGGCAAGCTTAAGTTAGTTTTAAAATATTTTAATTTTATTTTAAGGTTGTGATCAATAGTCAACTCAAATTGATTAACTTGTTAAGGGAATTGATTCCAGTGAGTTAACTATTTGCATGTAGTTCAGTGGGTGCACGGAGGAAGTTAGGAGTTAACTATTTGCATGCAATAGTTAACTGAGCACATGGAAGAATCATTTAATTATATGGATGAGTGAAGTGAATAAATTGATGAGTGGATTGATTTTGATTTATTAGTTAACTAAATGGGATAAAATTTGAAGATTTTATTATTTTTAAATTGATCATGTGTGCATATGAGGTGGAATTCAGTATTTTAATTTATTTATTCATGGATAACCGATAAATATTAGGTGAATTTTAATATTTTAATTTATTTAATGGATAATATGGGAAATTAGTTTATTTTAATTAAATAATGAGGAATTATTTAATTAAATGATGATGGTCTAAACAATAAGATGAGACCGGATATGAATAATGAAATTAACGAGGATGACTAATAGCGGAAGCAAAATAATTTAATTGTCTACATTTTTTTTATGTAAACAAGATATAAATTTTGAAAGAATTACTTCTATCATTTTTTTATTTTTATTTATAATTGATTTTTATTTTCTATTATTTTTATTGAGTGACATTATTCCATAATGCATAAATTTCACTACAAATAATTTTCTTTCCATGATTTAATGGAATTAGATCATTAGCTCCAATATATATATATTGGACCTAACAAAACATTTGACCTATGTTATTCCATAACACATTTCTCTTCTAGCATAATTATTAATTTTTTCTTTCATTAAAACAAGGACATCTATGTCAAGTGTAGTGCATTTTTAAAATATTTTTTATAGCCACATTTACTATTTCTCCTAGTGCCTACAAAAGAAGATTTGTAAAAGAAGTAGGTTGGTGCCTACAAAAGAAGGTTTATAAGAAAAGAAATATGTTTTTCGTGGTTTTCTCTTGCAAGGGTTTCCACATAAATCATTTGTTCTTCCTATGTTCTTTATTGTTAGATATTGCATGTGTGTGATTAAGTTTTGAAAGGTAAAAGATTGTGTTATATTGATTCACCCCTTCCCCCTCTCAATATAATTATGTGCTCATCAAAAGATTGGTAAAAGAACAAAGAAAGAAAATAAAAAATTGATGTATGAAAAAGCTATTTTGGAAGAACTAATGAAAGTTAAAAACAAAATAAAGAATTAGAAGAAAAGTTGAAGTGGTTTGATAAAATTTTTTTACAAAGGAACATATTTCTCAAATGGATGAAATATCAAAATTGAAAGAATAAATTGATTTGAGCTAGATCAATTACTTGCAACATATCTAAAGGAAAATGTGTGTCTAAGGTCTAGGCCTACACTATGTAATGTCTCATGGATACAAATGATTTGTGTTATTCATTTGTTGAATCATTTGATATATGTGATATAGCTAAAGACAAAGAGTATAAGGTTGGAGACAAAATGTTTTTGAATTACAAATCTTTCTAGTTGTGATGATAATAACAAATGATGTTTTGTAAAGAATATTAGTTTTATTATGAAAATAATGGGTTATGATGGAAAAGATTTGGGAAAGTATGGACAAGGAATTAGAGAGCCCATTGAACCAAGTGTGAAAGTAAAGAATAAAGACCTTGTATGTGTTATAATTAAATAAAATACAAATGATGTTATAGGTAACATAGTTGCAAACAGGTCAGTTCAAGAAATGTAGTATTCCTAATATAAAAAAATTAAAAAGGAAATGTGTTGGGATCTTCATCCTTGTACTATTTTTGGATTGAAGAATCATTCTAAAAAATGTGTTGGAATAAAAAGTGGAAGAAATAATCTATGAAAGATTACAATATGTAGATGAATTGTTAATGGATTGATGCATCTAATTGACAAAAGGCCATAAATATGTTCAAAATGTTGTACACGCATAAACATTCACATGTCGAACAAAATAGCAATAAAGAAAGGTTTGAATTTTTTAGTTGGGTGACTAATGATCATTTTTTATAACTGAAATGAAGTCATTATCATCTTACATGTTATTAGTGAGGCACACCTATTCCCAAATACATCAACAAAAGAGAAATGTGAATATTTAAAACATAATTTGGGATGTCGAAGCAGCTAGTGGTAGAAATTAAAGGGAAGTGTTAGAAAAAATATCATTTTCTCTCATCAACAATTAAATAATTATTATCATAATTAAAAAATAGGGTAAACATATTGAATTGTTTGGAGGGTTGAACTTAATAGAGAGGATCACATTTAATAATTCTATAAAGTCGTAGAATTTGAAAAGATTTTTTATATTTTATGGTATAAGGGAGCTTACAATATTCCCACTCATGATTTTCCCAAGTTCAACCTTGAAAAGCTACAAAAATTTGAAGAAAACCATTATCAACAATAAGAAATAGTTAGTTGCAGTATATATTATTCAGGTAAAAAAAAAAAAAAGAACTTGTTGGCTACACCTCCTATTTTGTAATTCGGATATTTAATTTAGTCATGTCTTTGTTCTTTCTATCATTTTTCTTTCTTTCTTTCCACAAGAAAAATCTACTATAGCATCAAAGACATGCAAGGGTAGATATCATCCTAAAAACTATATAATTTACTTTATAGACTTTCAACCATTATAAGGGCCACTTGAATTCCATTCATGTAGAGTGTGAGGCTTGTAGTTGGAGCACTTATATATGTAAAAGTTGTAGTGTTGATTGCCGAGATTTTTGTTAAATTTAAAAATTTGTAGCATCGATTGCAAATATCATTGCTAAATCTAAATAGTTGTAGCATTGATCACAAAGATCTTGTAAAATATAAAAAATTATAGCATTGATTACATAAATCATTGCTAAATATAAAAAGTTGTAGTGTTGATCATATAGATCATTGTTAAATATAAATATTTATAGCATTGATCACAAAGATCATTTCTAAATCTGAAAATTTGTAGCATTGATCATGGAGATCATTGCTAATTCTAAAAAGTTGTATCATTGATCATAAGAGTGTTATTTCTATGTAGCTAAATAAATCTATTTGTTATAGGTTGCATCCATCATCTAGTTAAGTTGTGCAATAAAATAAAGTTTATGTGGGGTGTTAAAAATATATAAACTATAGTTAATCACACCCCAACACATTTGTCATATAGAGTCATGTCTAGTGCAAGAGACACATCTCTCCACACATATTATCTATTTGTTAAACATGTTTGGATCGATATATTTGAAGATAGTGAAAATATATTAAGCTCTCCAATTTTAACAATCATAATATTAAATATAGACAACATAGTAAAAAATAATGTAAATACAATATATAAATATATAATCTAAAAAAATCAAGAAATGAAATAAAATAAAATAAGATGAGAATTTATATTTTAAAATTATAAAAAAATATTATACCTCAATAATAAAATATATATTAGGTATCTATTTGAAAAAAAAAATTATATACATCTATGAAAATATAATATATTATAAAAATAAACTAAAAAGAAAGATAAAAAATATTTCTAAGTTCTTAATATAGTTTATCCATTTTTTTAATATAAATTATCTACCTCTTATTTATCAATTACAATACACAAATTTCTAAAGAAATAGATAAATATATTTATTAAAGAGTTTTTTTTTTTTAAATTATTTAGTTGACTTAAGAATTATTATGTTTACTTAAAATTCACTTTATTTCTAGAATATTATATATAAAAAGGTTTGGATTATTTTATTTATATAAGAATTGGTATTTATATACTTGTATTATTACATATTTATATATTATGTAAACAACATATAGATAGATATATTTATTTAAGAATTATTTTATTTTATTTATATTGTTTTAAAATTATATATATGCATGATATATAATTTGGTTTAGGATCTAGGAACTCGAAAATCTTCGCAAGGAAACCAAAAATCAATGTGATAAAAAACAAGTCTGATGAGAAGTCAAACTAGAAATATAGCTAGTTTATATATATACAATTAGTCTATGTATAGTTACAAAGACCCTATTAAAAATAAACAATGAATTGTATGTCCATAAGTAGTCTGCAATGAAGGAAACAAGGGCCTAGGAAAATTACACAGGCCTCATGACCCCCCAAACATAAACTTGCATTTATCACAATGCATATTTGGACTAGGAGACTTCTTTGTAACCTCCTCTTTATCTACCTTGTCATCTTTGCAACAATATGAGTCCAAAGAGATGGCATCCACAAGGAGAGAAACCTTTAGGCACAAAGCAATTTCTTTCACAACACATTGAAAATAGAGTTGACGGCTTTCTGATAACATGAAGATGTTCTAAAAAATAGTCAAAATGGACCTTTGATTGATAAATGACATATCTAATGTCATCATGGAACAAGAAGGAGCAAGTTATCATCGATGACATGGAGGCACAAGTGACCTAGACTATGTTGTGTTAGACATATTCCACCTACCTTGAGTTTAACTAGGATCTAGAAGGAGCTTCACCATTGTCATTCATATATGAACACTAGGGGACTCGTTGGCAAGTTCCCACTTTATCACTATCTAGATCTGAAGACCAAGGTTTGAGATACCTCAATCCACACAAGCCATGCAATCTGCTACTGCCTCTTCACCTGAGACTCATCATTTTTGTTTGTTGGAAACCTTGTCAACAGTAAATGCTTTGTCCCTGGAACTACCACACATTTTACCCTCTAATCGGTGTATGCCAATCAAGGACACCATTGTAGAAAACTACACACTCGAGACACACCAAACAGAATGAAAATACATGCAATCAGTTGCACCAACTTGGAGGTAAGTACCCGAACATCCATGATGTGACATAATTATTATACACTCTTTGCACTCATATTACAATGATATCTAACACCGTCAAAACAACCCCTTATTAAGTGGATTCTATCTACACACAGTAATAGAATAAACACCTAAAAATTGTAATATATAAATAGAATAAACACTTAAAAAATTGTGATATATAAATAAAATAGACACCGAAAAAATATTGCAAAATCTTTTTTATAAATTCTTTTGAAGATAAATATAAGAATAAAAAATATTTTTATAAAGTTTCAGTTATAAAGCTAAACAATTATTTAAATATATATTTATATTGATAAAGTTCAAGTTACAATTATCACAAACAAAATGTAAATTAAAAAAGCATAAATAAGTTTCGCCCCTAACATGACCTCATAAATCCCTAGATACCATTGTGACACCAGTGTCCAAAATTCATTCGTCAAAAAGCAACCAGTACCCTTCAATTTCTCACGATCCCCTAAAAGCTCAAGCACTTAATCACTGTTTATAGAGCCCCGCGACTTTTATAAGTAACTTATTACCAATGTTGACCTTATCCCTAAGGGAATCCCTTTTAGGCGCGTTCAAATTGACCATGTTAGCCGATAAAATGGCCCCTTGGGGAATTCTACCTACTCGTAAGGACTAATTTGGAGAAATATAGCCCTCGGTAAGGTTTATATCAGTCCTTGACCTACCCTTCGAAGCACCAGGGAAGTAAGTGGTTATTGAGCCAGCAGTATACATTCTGAGGCAAGTATTTACTACATCTTCATCATGGCTGAATTTAGATATAAGTATATAGGAGGAAAACTACTACATCTTCTCACAGAATTTTAATGGTTTGGATTCACTGGTATGTTGTCTTGCACTAGATATGGGGCATCCAGTCGATTTGTTTGCTCTTGGTGACCTAGATAATTATTTGGGTTTATTTATCTTTCCTAATCTGATTTTGAGTTTCAACTAGTGGGCTAGCTAGGATTTGCTTCTGCAGTCTCTAAGTTTTTGGGAGAAATTTGCCTGATCCAAGATTTCCCTGATTTAGGAAGTGGGTTAATCTGATATTTGACCAAACGGACTTGTTCTTATATGCACATGTGGGTAGTTATTTTCTGGCTGAAAATGTCCATATTCAGTAGCCTTTCAATCAATGAGATAGAGTATTCTATGTGGGTTTTAGGTTTTTCCTGGATAATCGTTTATTTTGAGGTTAAAATCAGTAAGATTCTCTGTTTGGTTCGTCTCTTATATGTGAAATGGGTTATGTTGTTTTCTGTTATTTTCTGTTCATTGCACAATTTTGCCTGATGAGTTAGTGGCTTAGACTATAATTCTTATTACCTTAACTTAGGGTATGGTCGATACCAGGATTTTTTTAGACATGTGGGTAATGCATTTGTATTCAAAAAATTCCTTTCGGTAACTTCTGCAACATATTTCATAATAAAAAGAGGTTCAAATATGGCTGCTGAGTTCTTGACTCGGAATAGGTGTTTTTATTTTATTATGAATTTTTTGATCATGATATTTTATTTGCAGTATCTGCATAGGGAAGTATTCAATTTTTTTGTTGGATCTGAGCTGAACTGAATTTTTTAGGTTCAGTGAAGCATGGCCAGCAAGCGTATTCAGAAGGAGCTTCAAGACTTGCAGAGGGATCCCCCCACCTCCTGCAGTGCAGGGCCAGTGGGTGAGGACCTCTTCCATTGGCAGGCAACTATAATGGGCCCAGCTGAGAGTCCTTATGCTGGAGGAGTCTTCTTTGTTATGATCCATTTTCCTCCTGATTACCCCTTTAAGCCTCCAAAGGTTAACTTCCAGACCAAGGTAAGCAAATTAAGATATAGCTAGGAGCATCAAAACAGTTTGCTGGGAATTGTTGTTAGTATAATTTTTACAAGTCCGGTAGATGTGTTAGAATTGGTTTTAATTTTACAATTTCAGTGCAGTAGTTCTACTGAAAACACTAGTTGGGAAAGTGAGTTACGGTGGCAAAATGATTGGTTGAGTTGGAAAAGAGAAAATTTATGGGTGAAAAACATGTTATAAGTTTTCTGGAGAAAACATCAACAGTTTGCAACCCAGCATCAGAATTGATGATGAATATTTTTATTAACCAAATTAAATCTAATCAAATCACAGTTGCTATTTCCTTACTATCATTCTCCTGGGGCATGTCCCGTTGCCTGATAGATTAAGGTGAGATCCTGCTATAGGATTCTAATAAAATAATTTTAGCCATATGCAATAATGATTTTCTCTTCATTTTCATCATAATTTCTTGTAGAATATAATTTATATATTTCTATTATTTGTACTACCATCGATGTGAATAGTTACATTTATATTTTTTGTCTCTCTTGGTCTTGTACTGTTTGAAAAGTTGTATCTGATGTGGGCCAAGAGTTATTAGCAGGTCTATTTATTATGGAGCGTTTGGTGTTTTACATTGCTCAGGTTTTTTCCCTGAATTTTTAGTTTTGTAATTTTTTTTAATTGATTAAAATAATTCTTTTAAATTTTAATTATTTTGTTATTAATTATTATCATTATTTTGGTTTTAACTATATCTATTGAATTGTGATAAAGATTTCTACTAATATAAATTCAATTTAGTAGTACTACTCCATAAAACAATTTAGCAAAGATAGCTATTATGTTCAGCTATTTCTTAACTTGATCATTTTTATTATATTGGTTTTGGTTGACAAGAGCTAAATCTTTCTTTTGTTTTTCTCGGTAAATCTTGAGAGGGGTTATGGGTTGCCCTTATTGTGGTCATGTCAGGTGGGCTATGGGATGCCTTATTGGATTGAGGGGGATTCGATACCGGTTGAATGCTTCTAATTAGTGTCCCCATTACCGTTACACCACAGCCCCTTGGAAAATTAGAAGAGCAAACGATGCTCTCTTAGCATGAGTGTTCTTTTTTTTATAACTAGAGAACTGTCCTAGTGTATATGTAAAGAAGCACAACATCAAAGGCAATGAAAAACAAGGAAAGAGAGCAACTGTGGCTGAACCTTACAGCAGCAGGTGCAACGACTGGAGTTCTTGTTGTTACTGAAGCCTATCATAGTATAAAGCGACGAGGAAGAGCTCAATAAAATGCTGAGGATATTTTCTGCAGGATGCAGGATATCATTTATTTTCCTCTGTGAGACACAGGTCCTCATTGAGCATTTAAAATTTTGTTTTATAAAAAAAATTGAAGCTCTTACGGTCCATAATATTTTAACTCAATTCTTTAAGGGAAATCTGCTGGAGTCCATAATATTTTAACACAATTTGGAAAAAACTGTTAAAAGTTTTTTGATTTGATGTTTCAGATCACATTGTGTGTTCCATCGGCAGGAAGCATTCTTGCATAAAGATTCGTGGCTTATTATTTTTACTTTCTCCAAGAAAAGATAGGCAGGGAGAAACTCGAAGAAAAAATTAAGCTCCATACTGGTATGGTGATTTTCTGAGGACAGTCTTGAATTGTCACCTTATCTTTTTTTGGCTGGAGAATTGAATGTAGAGGGTATCCAAGGTATTGTAGTTAGAGCAGAAGATTCCAAGAGCTGAAGATTCTAAAGGTTCTAACAAATGCTATCATCATTGGATCAGTGAAAGCTCACTAATTAGTTTGAGACTTAAGAGTAAAAGAAAGGGGTGTGTTATAAAAGACAAGCAAGAAATAATCATGAACTAAATAAAATGATGCCTACAAAAAGGTTGATCAAACCTTTAATTCCAAGTGTAAGGATCAAATAAATAAAGACATTTGATGAGGAGGATTGTGGTGGTGCTGATCCTAGAATGCAGAGAACCAAGACAGGGAAACAAGAAGACAGAGATACAAATAAATAAAACATCAACAAAACTTATTCAGATGGATTTTGTTAAAAAATACTTTGCAACTATTTGGTGCTACTTTCATTGATGTGCTTAAATAATAAATGGTGCAGGTGTCAAAAACAATAGAAGTAGTGTAACGAAGGTTTGTATAACTCTAGTCTCTAAGCATGTAAAGACCCCTCTCATAGAGCTTTGTGCATTAACCAAAATATTAAGTTATTTTTGTAAAATAAAAAAAATATCTACGTTCATTTCTTGATTTCAATCTATTAATGGCTCATATAGTACTGGATTGCTGATGTTTGCTATAATTAATATTTTTCATCATTGATTGACTAAACAATCTGTCTTTATTTTTTAGCTCTGTGATTATGTCATGTTTCTTTGGATGATTCAAATTCTGCTGGTTTAAAACAATTTCAGAACATCTGTTTAATTTTCTGTATTCTTAGCACATAACTTGCTCTTGAATTCTAATAGCCTGACTAATTTTTCTCTATGATGTGCATTATCTCATCTAGATTGACATAATTTTCTTCTGGCTTTCTTCCTTTTCCTTCCTCATAACAATAGAGCATATAGGACTTGTTGCATGTCGCAAAATAAAATTGTATGTCTAAATGAACCTTTACAGTGTTGGTGGGTATTCAGTGCTCGAGTGTTTTTACCTGGTGGGTATATGTCAAATCAAATGGTTCTATGTTGGCTTTCAGCCACCAAGAGCATGGCATAGTTTTAACTTTTATGTAATACATAATATAGCTTTTGATATGACTAACATGATGCCATCCTGTTTTGAATTAGGTTTATCATCCAAACATAAACTCAAGTGGTAGCATTTGCTTGGACATCCTGAAGGAACAGTGGAGTCCTGCGCTGACAATTTCAAAGGTACTATTGTCGATTTGCTCTCTCTTGACAGATCCTAATCCGGATGATCCTCTCGTTCCTGAAATAGCTCATATTTATAAGAATCAAAGGACTCGTTATGAGGAGACAGCAAGAGCATGGACTCAAAAGTATGCCATGAACTGAGCTGAGTTCAGGAATATGGTGAACCTATATATAAAGGTCAGGGAAGAGTTTGCAGTTCATAAAATACTTGATTTCGTTTTCTTCAAGTGTTATCTTCCTTCCTTAACTCAGGAATTGGGGAGAATTACTGTTCTCATGGTATAAGATTGAGACTTATGGCATTCAGCGAAAGCCTCAATATGGTATAAATGCATGTGATGTTGTATTGTACATTCTAAAGTGGAATTTAGTGTTTAATTCATAATTGAATCTTACTTTATGATGTCGGTATCTATAAGGTTTTCCCTAGCATGTTAATTGAGAGTGTCAGAATATTGGTATTGCTTCTATGGATATAATTATGTCTATTCATTTAATTGAGTAATTCTGTTACAAATAATTTTTCCCAATGACATTAGAATAAACTTCAATTGATGCAACATGTATGTTGTGAAATTGAGACTCAGATTTCAGATGAAACAGATCTGTCTTGCTTGCCTAGTGTTGTAGTTTGGACTTTCCAGATTATTGCGATCATGTGCTTCCTGAGCTTTTGTTTGGACATGCTTTAAACTATGATATTGCTATCAGGATTCAACTGTATTGTTTTTCAAGTCAAACTCATTGACCTTTTGTTTCATTAGTAGTAGTTCAGTTCACAAGAACCCATCTCTCATGATAATGAATGGTCCACTTAGCACTCATTGCATCTATTATTAAATTGGTATTAAAATCTTCCGAAGACTTGGGTAGGTGTTATTCCAGATTTTGTCTGGCAGGTCAACATTGACCTTGTAAGGATGGTAGATGTTCACATGAGTTGTCAGAATTTTCTATTCGCTTGTTGGAAAACAATTAAGGTTGGTATTGTATTGTCAACTTGCTTGAAACCGTGATACATTAATCAGTTCCTCTTACAGCAATTAAGAGAAGTTTGTTACAAAAGCATTTTTCTAATGACATTAGAATAAAATTTAATTGATGCAACATGCATGTTGTGAAATTGAGACTCACATTTCAGATGAAACATATCTATGTTGCTTGCTTAGTGTTGTTGTTTGGAGATTATTGCAGTGACATGTGCTTCCTGATCTTTTGTTTTGATATGCTTTAAACTGCAAATGCAATTGTTAAATTTGTATCAAATCTACCAAACACTTGAGTAGGTGTTCTTCCAGATTTAGTCGGGCAGGACAACATTGACCTTGTCAGGAGGGTGGATGTGTACATGATTTGTCAGAGTTTTCCATTCGCTTGTTGGAAACAATTAGGGTTGGTACTGTATTATCCATGTGCTTGAAATACTGATACATTAATCAGTTCCTCTCACAGCAAGCATGATTTCATTCGATATATTCTTGTATTGTCTAGTTTTGTCTGATATTTATTCTGAAACTGGACATTCATCATTCTGATCGATTTTTCACTCTTCTACTATTCATGGCCAAAAAGAGTATATGTCCCATATAATATGACCTAGTCCACATGCATGGAAATGCAACGGCATGATATGTGCAGTTTGTGGGTCAGATATCTTGAAGTTTCAATTGATTTCTTCATTGTCAAATACTCTGCTATTGTCAAGGCTACTAATTTTTCATATACTTTCCCTATCCAAGTCGAGTCACACAGATCAAAGTCCAACAGATCGACATGCGAGTCCAGCTTAGCGAATGGGCAAATTCAGAGTTTTTGGCAATGTCTGAGAGTTTTTAGAATAGATTTTTTTACATCGGCACCAGAATTTCAGAATATTTTTTTCTGTTCTTAATTGCCCACATCTTCCTCAATTCCAAGTTGTTTGACCTCATAACGGCTGGACTGTGTCTCTGAGCTAAGTTGGAATCCCAGTACTGTGCTCTATATCATGTGTTACGATGTGGTTGTAAGTTCTTTTGCATATTTGAAATTTGTGCATAAATACTCTACTTTTTAAGCTTGGTCCACTGCATTAGCTTGTACGTGTGATTTGTTTTTTCAATATTATGGGAGTATGGTCTTTGTGAGTTTGCTGCATTTATTGTATCTGCATTTAACAACAGTAGGATATGATATACCAATCACTAATCAGATAGAGATAATCTTCTTTAGGTTTATTCTTTGCTGTGTTTCTAGGGCCATTTGTACATAACAGTTTTCATACTTGTTTCAGTAGGATGTAAATGTTTTCTCAAGGCTTGATCTTGTTTGACTTGTTAGAAATGTTTAATGTTACTGCAGAATGTCATTTGCATTGAGGTTACATGTTCTGGTGAACAGTTACAAAATATTTTTGGAATGATTTGAGATTATCTTTTTTAATGTCACAATATGACATAAAAAACAAGATGACAAAGTATGAGTTTTGCCTATAAATTGTGACAAAGGTGCAATTTTTGGATATGTGACATCCTATTGCAGAGATGGGATTATTCTATACAAGGAGGTTGGAATATATTTTTCATTGCTTGCAATAAAAATTATGCTTATATTGAATGTTTACAAACTCACTGCTTGCAGTTTTGCCTGTATCATTTTAGCTTTAGTTGCATGGGTATAAAAGTTAATTCTTTGGTGGGTATTAATTGAAGTTATTTATAATTTGTAGTATATTTTTAATTATTGAATTCTTAAATAGAGTCTAATCAAAACGAAACTAACGGTTCTCTTGGCCAACAGTGATATAAATAGAATAATTTGTTTTTCTTGTGTTTCAATTATTAGTTATTCATTGGGTTCTCGTCTAATCTGACTTAATACAACATTGAAGACTGGAATTATTTGTAGTGATGATAACTTCTAGGATTTTTCTTTGAAAAACACTTATGGAATTATGTGCAGCAGTAATGATAACTTTTGGATTTTTTGTTTGTAAAGCATTTTTGGAGTTGGTTTTGACAAATTACTGTGAAAAGCATGGTGTTATATAAGACACACAAAATCTTGCGTTCAAGTGAAATTAAATATTTTAATGGGGTCATGATCTTTGAGGCACATTTTGGGGCAATTAATATATTGTAGACTTTGATTTTTATGGTTAATAAGAATAAATTAGAACGTTCTCATAATATTTAATGAATATTTTAGGATCCACTATTAAATAAGTAAAAACCAATTATGGTGTGCTTAGCTTTGGAAAATGTCTTATCAGATTTTAATATGTAATTAGATTATATTAATGTTTCATTAGATGAAACCAATCATGAAAAGACTTGACTGGTAGTACAAAAGTAGAGAGGTGAAGGAGAAGACATTGAGGAAAGAAACAAAAGGTAAAAATAAATTTAAATTAAGGGGTGGAATGGGTAGAGGGAAATGGGTTGAAATTTATGAATGGCACTTAAGTGGTTTAAATAAAAAGAATATTAAAAAAATAAGAAAATAAGAAAATGTAATAGTTTTATTTTTTGTCTATTTTTTTTTAGTATCATTTAAATGTAATGAGTGTTAAATATTTATAAGAAATTTTATTTTATGAATTACTATTCATAAAATCTAGGTAAAAGAATCTACTAAAAAATATATAATCTAATTTTAATGAAACATAAATAAAATAATTAATTAAGAGTTAGGTTAAGTTACATGAATTATTTGAGTTATAAGGGTTAAATTTAAGAATTGGGTTAAGGAGTAGAATAGAAAAAATGAAATGAAGATTCCACTTCTTTATTTAAAGATTAAATGGTCAAGATTTGAAAAGAGTACAACATTAGTACGAAATTGAATATGTCAAAAGGAATGGGAAAAAATGGAGCGCACAGGAGTGGGTGGGAGAAGGTGTGGAGGAGGCGATTTCAAATCTGAGGAGGCTAATCAGGGTGGTGACAAGGAAGGGTGTGAGGAAGGGCCGCACTTTGCTGTGGAAACTTCCCCCATTTGTTGCTAGCGATGCTGAAGACGACGAGGATGATGATGATGGTGCAGAGGTTTTGGAGGAAGGCGCTTTTTTGTCACCCTCAATCCCTTGTTACCTTTGGTGGGCTTGTTGGCGGAGATGGTAGTTCTGTGAATGGTAGTTATGTGGTTGTTGTAGGAGCTATAGATAAATACATTGTTGCGATGGATGCCGCTACAGAGGCAAAAGGTGTGCCTATTGGTTTATGTTGTTCACAATACTGACGGCAATAACTTGCTTCTTTTGCTTGCTTTACAAATGTTAAAGACAATCTTGGAGATGAGGATTCCAATGCTTGTGAGGGAGGTGAGGGGTTATCCCCTATCTCTACTCTCTTTTCCTTAGTGGATTCAAATTGTGAGGATTTGGATGTTGGGTAGGAGGTTGAAGACCCTCATTCCCCTCCTACTCTATCTTACGAGGGGGATTCTCCAGATGAAGAGGAGTTCCTCATGGATTTTTTATTGGAGGCTCGTCAGACGGCTAAAAAAATTGTTGAGGTGCCTATGTCTGAGGTCATTGATGGTGCTCAATTTTTGGGTTTGAGGAAAGGTTTCCTTTTCCCCTCTAAAGATGTCTTGCCCTACACGAAGGATAATTTGGGTTATGTACTTCCCCGTCCCTTTTCTCCTGATCTAGTGGAGTGTAGGTCTCAGTTGTTGGTGGATGATGTTGATGCTTCTTCTCTGGTTCCTGTTTCTCATGATGTGTGTAGGACTCAGTGTTGGTGGATGAAGTTGTTCCTCTGACTGCTGCCAATTCTGAACTTGTTCCCCTAGCTGCTGGCCATGTTCCTACCCCTAGTGGGGTGAAGGACGATTGCTCTAATGAGAGCTCCAACAACCTGCACAATTTGGAAGCTAGGCATATTACCTTCGAGGTTCCTGATTCTCTTCTTGAGTAGACAGTTGATTGGTTAAGGTGCTCGCTTGTTGGGAGATTTTGTGGTAATTGTCCAACATGGACATTGTTCGTAGATGGATTTTACAAATTTGGAAGCTTTGTGGCAAGGTAGAGGTTTCTGCAATATTGAATGGTTTTTTCCATTTTTTCTTTTCTTGTCAAGAGGATTGTTCTAAGGTCTTGACCGATGGCCCTTGGTTTTTGGGGTTAAGCGGTTTAAGTCTTCAAAGTTGGTCATCAGGTTTCAATCCTATGGTTGAATCCTTCAAGTTTCTTATTTGGGTCTGTTTACATGGGCTTCCCTTGAAATTTTGGAACGAAAATTTTTTCATGCTTATTGCTAACTCTTTTGGGCAATACAGTGCTATTGATAAGATCACTAAGTTTAAAAAGTGGTTGTTATATGCTAGATTTTGTGTTTGTGGAGAAAAATTTGTAATTGCCCACTCAAGTTACCTTCTCCTCCAAATTTGGTGTTTGGGTTCAACAATTAGACTTTGAAGAATCCCCTCTTATCTCCCTTTCTTGTGGTAAAGTGGGTCATTCTTCCACTACTTGTCACAAGAAAAAGAAATATCACCTTGTTTGGAAGAAGAAAGACAATCAACAAGTTGCTAAGGATGACTCTTTTACTCCTAATGGGAAGAAGATGAATAATCAGTTATCTACTAAGGACTGCCAGGAAGTGTTGAAAGTTGATCTTAAAGAGTGCTCTCCAATGAATGCCTTGAAGATGGGGAAAGGTTTTTTTGCATGCCTTATCTCCTTACCAAAAGAGTTAGTTTTGAGGAGGACCCTTGTTTTGAGTTAAAACAAAGTTCTTTGGAACATTTTCTTAAACCACCATGATTTCAATGATCCGAAGGATTTTTCATCAATTTTGAAATTCTCCATTTTTCTCTAGTTTCAGCATCATCAGAAAGTGCTCGGGACCCCAACTGCAACACAACTCAAACAGAGTCAATCGAAGTCCTGGAGCTCAAGATATATATGGTCAAACCTCTGGTCAACTCTTAGAACCAGGCCCAAAAAAAGGGAAAAAATCAAAGTCGTCAAAACAGACAAAGTCAACGCCATAGTGTAGTGCTCATCGTCACGATTCCGACAGTTCGTTTCACGGAAAATGGAGTTCGTATGGTGAAGTTATGGAAGGTCAAAAATTGGGTCAAAGTTGCAATGATGACATCAGCGCCCAGTCAACACCCAGTCCCCCTGACACCCCGCAACATATCACCCCTCCACATGGTAGGCTATTATTGGCACAAGTGGCAGTTATTATTTTTATTAAAAACTAATAAGAAAAAATAATAATAATAAAATATATATATAATAATATGGGTCCCACCCATACCATGGGAGGCAACCCACATTAAGTGGGGCACCACCCATGCCATGGGGGGCGGCCCACATTAAGTGGGGGCGCTACCCATGTGGGTGGGAGATCTTCTTTAAGGGGGATTTGATATTTATTATGAAACACAAACTTGCCTAATTCAAAACGCAGCCCTACACAGGGATAAAATAACATCAAAAATACCCTATGGAGAAATAAAATCTCCTAAATAAAAGGAGAACCTCATTTGTAAAGTCTCAGATAAACATAAAGGGCTAAATAAAAATAATATTGGATAGATTATATTAACGTGAGGTTTATTAGGGAAGATTTTTAAGATCCTTATGTAAAATTAGGGAGATTGGGTAGTTAATTGGTTTTACACCAATTTTGGTAATTTTGGGCTATAAAAGGAGGTGAGAGAAGTCAAGTGATTTTGGAAGAATTTTGCAAGTGTGAGAGATTGTTTTCCTTGGAGGAATTATTGTATTTTCGTGCTTTTGGAGAAGCTTGTTTCCATGCACTTTGGAAGTGCATTTGTAAATTTCTTTGTAAACCAAGGGGAGGTTTTGCCAACGAATGTAACCGAATTTCTGGAGGAATAATTGGATTGGTCCACTCATTGGAGAGGGGCCCGAAGACGTAGTCGTTTTGAACGACGAACTTTGTTATCAATTTCGTTTGCACTCTCTTTCTCTCTGTCATTTTGTTCTTTCTTTGATCTCTTTGTAATTTTGTAAATTTAATTTTGTTGTGTGTTAAGTTTTAATTAAGCACCTTTGGTTTGTAATTGTTAACGTAAGCATTCGAAGCAACTGTCATAGATCCATAAATCAGATCAATTTTGGTATCAGAGCTGTGTTTTGACTAGTATTGCAGCTTTGAATGCTTACAAGCTCGAAGCTTCAACAAGGCAAAGGCAAACTTGAAGAATACAATCCTGAGATCAACAAACGAAGGACTTCGCCAACAATGGATGAAACTGAAGCTGGGAAAAGCACCGAGCAAGAGCTTGATGATAAGTCTTTCCAGCGAGTCTTCCTTGAAATGAAGGCTATGGTGGAAGAGTTGTATGTGGAAAAGAAGAAGCGCGAAAAGGGGGATTCGTCGAAGCGAGAAAAGAAGGAAGATCGAAAGGACAAAGAAGAGAAAGCTCCAAAAACTCCATCTCCTCCATCTTCCCCTTCTTCTCCATCTTCCCCTTCTTCTTCCTCTTCTACTACTGTTAATCCTTTCAAAGCAAGTCTAAGCCTATTATTAAACTTGATGTAAAATTTGAGTTGCCTAAGTATTGTGGCGAGTTAAATGCCGAAAATTTAGATGATTAGATCCAGTAGGTAGAAGTCTATTGTAGGATTCAAGGCCTAACAAAAGATGCTTCTATGATCCAGTTAGCCACTCTCCAGTTGGGAGGTACAACTCTCACCTGGTGGGAGAGTAGGACTCGGGAGGAAATTGCTCGCCATGGTAAGGTCAATATGACTTGGATGGAATTTATTGCTGCCCTTAAAAAATAGTTTATCCTTTAGGTTATATGCAACAATTAACCATGAATTGGAAAACCTTTAGGCAAGGTAAGGGTCAATCTGTCCAAGATTACACTCATGAGTTTAGAAAACGGGCTATTGCTTTAAATGTTCCATTGTATACTCATGATACATTACTCAAGTACATAGGTGGTTTGCATTCTTACCTAAGACATATTATTCTAATGTTGAGTCCTAATAATTTGGATGAAGTGTTAGTCCAAGCCACTCATTTAGAGTCAAGGGGTAAGAACACTTTCAGTGATAATTTCTCAAAGAAACCATCTAATTCTGAGGGGAAACCTAAGGGTAAAGATAAAGGAAAAGGAAAAAAGACAGCCACGGTAAAGAAAGAGGGTGAAAAACCCACTTGTTCTCATTGTAAGAAAGGACACGATGACTCTAAGTGCTGGAAACTTCATCCAGAACTTAGGCCAAAGAGGTACGGTGGAAACAAAGGAAGGCAAAAGACAATTGTTGTGACGCAATAGGATGTTGGATCTGATTCCGGGGACGAGACAAAGATAACTGCCGCCGGGATTCAAGGTATAAAGAAAGGTATATCTCTTGCATCTAAATCAAGTATTTCTGCAAGTACAAGTAAGCAACCTAAAGTAGATAAGCAGAGGAATGAACTATTTCATATCTGTGTGATAACTAAACACTCTAAGGTTGATTCTTTATTCGACATAGGTTCACAAGTTAATCTCATATCTAAAGAAGTTGTTAAAAAGCTAAATATGACTACAACTCCTCATCCGAAGCCATACCCTTTGGGATGGGTTTGTAATGATGCATAGTTACAAGTCACTAAACAATGTAAGCTTAGCTTTGCAATTACTGCAAACTTTAAAGATGAGGTTGTAGCAGATTTTGTACCTTTAGATATTTGCGGACTTGTGTTAGGAAGTCCATATTTGTACGACCATAAAGCTATCTTCTTTAGGGAGGAAAACAAGTATCACCTATTTAAGGATGGGATTGAATACATTGTACGTGCACACAAAGTCAAAACTAGTCTTGCATCAGTTAATGTTGGTCAGATGAAAAGATTAGTGAACTCTAGTAAAAACTTTGTGTTAATGCTTGTTAAGGCCAAAGAAGATGAAACATCTAAGGCATTTAAAGGAAGTGATCCTAAACATAAGGCTAAATTGGCCAAAGTTGTTTCTGCTTATGATGACTTGTTTCAAGAACCAAAAGGATTGCCTCCTAAAAGAGATATTCAACATGAAATTCAATTGCAGCAGGATGCACCAATACCTAATATTGGCATGTACCATTTGTCTGTCATGCAAAATGAAGAAATTAAAAGGCAAGTTCAGGAGCTTGTTGACAGAGGAGTGATTCGTCCAAGCACATCACCTTGTGGTTCTCCGATCGTTTTGATTCCAAAGAAAGATGGAACATGGAGGATGTGCATCGACTTCAGGGCACTGAACAAAATCACCATCAAAAAAAAGTATCTGCTTCCTAGAATTGATGACTTGCTTGATCAACTTAAGCATGCAATTTATTTCTCTAAATTGGATTTGTGAAGTGGTTATCATCATATTAGAATTACAGAGGATGATATTTGGAAAACTGCTTTCAAGACAAAACAGGGACTTTATGAATGGCTGGTTATGCCTTTCGGGCTTACCAATGCACTCGCCATATTCATGCGAGTCATGAATGACATCTTCCATCCTTACATTGATGATTTTGTTATTGTATATCTTGATGATCTCCTAGTTTTTAGCAAGTCTTGGGAAGACCATGTAAGTCATGTTAATTTTTTTTTTGATGTATTAAGAAAAGAAAAACTCTATGTAAAGATGTCTAAATGCGGGTTTGCAAAGACATCTCTTGTGTACTTAAGGTTATATCGTAGGGAATGGTCAATTGAAAGTCAACCCTGCGAAGGTCAAGGCAATTGTAAACTGGCCTAAGCCAAGAACTGTAATTGAAGTCAGGAGTTTTTTGGGTGTTGTCTAGTACTGGAGGAAGTTTATTGCAAACTTCTCCTTCATTGCATCACTGTTGCATGCATTAACAAGTACAAAGATAAATTTTCAGTGGATAGGACCACAACAAAAGGCCTTTGACACACTGAAGGAAAAGTTAAGCACCGCACCAGTCCTGGCTCTACCAGATTTGCACCAACCGTTCGAGATCGAAACAGATGCAAGTGGATTTTCCATGGGAGCAGTATTGACACAAGGAGGTAAGCCGATCTATTACCACTCTGAAACTTTTTTTGGCGCAGTAAGTAATTATCCAACTTACGATAAAGAACTTTATGCTTTAGTACAAAGTGTTAAGAAATGGAAACATTATATAATGGGAAATGAAACAGTAATCCATACCGATCATCAGCCATTGCAATATCTGCATTCACAAACTAAGTTGCGGCAAAGTAGGCATTTTCAATGGATGGGATTTTTACAGCAGTTTCACTTAGTCATTAAGTATAAGAAAGGAGCCCATAACAAGGTAGTAGATATGCTTTCTAGACCTCCAGTTTCTAATGCTTTGATAATCCTTAAAAATAGTTCTATGATTCATGCAAGTTTTGAAGAACAATATGCTCCTAATGAAAATTTTAAGGATATCTATGCAGCTCTAATCCAAGGCAAACAAGTAGAAGAAAAGGATTACTATATTCATGATAAACTCTTGTATCACTTAGGAAAATTATGCATTCTAAAGAATGAACAAGCACATGTAATCAGAGAGGCACACACATCGCTAATTGCAAGACATTTTGGGGTTAGTAAAACTTTGGCACAGCTACAGAAATATTGCTACTGGCCTTGAATGCAGGAAATTGTAACAAAATATATTAAGGGATGTGTGATGTGTGCGACTAGCAAACCAAGTAACAGGAAATTGGGGTTGTACACACCTTTACCTGTATCATCCCGTCTCATCCATGGGAAAGCGTATCTATGGATTTTGTCAGGGGATTGCCTATGTCTAGGAAAGGGCATGACTATTTGTATGTACTAGTTGATCGGTTCAGCAAGATGTGTATTCTTATGCCATGTAAAAAGCAAGTCACTGCTGAACTGACAGCTCGTGTGTATTTTCAGTTTGCATGGGTTCACTTTGGGTTACCCACTTCCATTATATCAGATCGAGATTCTCAATTCCTTGGGGATTTTTGGTCAGTCTTATGGGGACTTATGGATACTAAACTGAAGAAGAGTACAACCTTCCATCCACAGACTGATGGACAAACAGAGGTAGTCAATAGGACAGTTGTGCATCTGCTCAGAGGATATTGTAGCAAACATCCTAAGTTGTGGGATGAAATTCTTCATTATGTGTAGCATGCCTACAACCATGCAACCCATTCTTCTACAAAGAGGTCTCCTTTTGAGACTTGTTTCAGTTATTTTCCAGACACCAATGGACTTCGCTTTTGGAACAAATGATGTTGAAGATGGACACCTTGATGCACAAAGGGCTTTAAAGTTCATCCAGAAGGTCCAATCAGTTCATCGGGCTATAAAATCACAATTGGAAAAGAGTCAAGCAAAGTACAAGGCTCGCAATGACAAGCATCGCAACGATCATCATTTCCAAGTTGGGGACAGAGTTTGGTTACACATAAGCAAGGAAAGAATGCAAGGCGAAGGAAGGAAGCTCAAGCTGATTAGATATGGTCCATTCGAGATTCTGGAAAAGATTGACACCAATGCCTTCCACCTTAATCTTCTTCCATACATGCAGATTTACTCGATAGTCAACGTTGAGAACTTGAAGTTGTACGAACCTCCAATGATACTAGACGAGGATGCTAAAGTGCAAGTTCCATCAGTTGACGACCTTTCACCAGAGTACATGTCAAAGTTGCATGAAGACGTCATCCTTGACAGGAACACCAGGACTTCACGAAGAGGAGTAGTTGAATACCTCCGAATGGGGCTAAAAGGGATGCATCCAAGCAAGACAAAGTGGATGGAGATTGGTAAAGTCAGGGAACTTTACCCTCACTTACTTTCTGAGTAACCAACTTTCAGAGGTCCAAAAGCTCTCCAATGGGGAGGACTGATCTAGAGGATTTTTCGTCAATTTTGAAATTCTCCATTTTTCTCTAGTTTTGGCATCATTAGAAAGTGCTCAGGACCCTGACTCCAACACAACTCGAACGGAGTCAATCAAAGTCTCGGAGCTCACGATATATATGGTCAAACCTTTGGTCAACTCTTAGAACTAGGCCAGAAAAAAAAGGGGCAAAAATAAAAGTCATCAAAACCAGTCAAAGTCAACACCATAGCATAGTGCTCATCGTCACGATTCTGACAAAGTTCGTTTCACGGAAAACGAAGTTTGTATGGCAAAGTTATGGAAGGTCAAAAATTGGGTCAAAGTTGCAATGATGACGTCAGTGCCCAGTCAGCTCCTGACACCCAGTGACATATCACCCCTCCACATGGAAAACTATTATTGGCACAAGTGGAAATTATTATTTTTATTAAAAAATAATAAGAAAAAAATATATGTATAATAATATGGGTCCCACCCATACCATGGGGGGACGACCCACATTAAGTGGGGCGCCACCCATGCCATGGGGGGCGGCCCACATTAAGTGGGGTGCTACCCATGTGGGTGGGAGATCCTCTTTAAGGGGGATTTGATATTTATTTTGAAAAAAAAACTTGCCCAATTCAAAACGCAGCCCTACACATATGGATAAAATAACATCAAAAATACCCTATGGAGAAATAAAATCTCCTAAATAAAAGGAGAACCTCATTTGTAAAGCCCCAGATAAACATAAATGGCTAAATAAAAATAATATTGG
This sequence comes from Sequoia sempervirens, assembly GCA_007258455.2. NCBI lineage: Eukaryota > Viridiplantae > Streptophyta > Pinopsida > Cupressales > Cupressaceae > Sequoia > Sequoia sempervirens. The sequence goes on from VDFB02076297.1 coordinate 577,013, forward strand.
ATAGATTATATTAACGAGAGGTTTATTAGGGGAGATTTTTAAGATCCTTATGTAAAATTAGGGAGATTGGGTAGTTAATTAGTTTTACACCAATTTTGGTAATTTTGGGCTATAAAAAGAGGTGAGAAAGGTGAGAGAAGTCAAGTGATTTTGGAAGAATTTTGCAAGTGTGAGAGATTGTTTTCCTTGGAGGAATTATTGTATTTTCGTGCTTTTGGAGAAGCTTGTTTCCATGCACTTTGGAAGTGCATTTGTAAATTTCTTTGTAAACCAAGGGAGGTTCTGCCAACGAATGTAATCGAATTTCTGGAGAAATAATTAGATCGGTCCACTCATTGGAGAGGGGCCCGGAGACGTAGTCGTTTCGAACGACGAACTTCGTTATCAATTTCGTTTGCACTCTCTTTCTCTCTCTCATTTTGTTCTTTCTTTGATCTCTTTGTAATTTTGTAAATTTTATTTTATTGTGTGTTAAGTTTTAATTAAGCACCTTTGGTTTGTAATTGTTAACGTAAGCATTCGAAGCAACTGTCATAGATCCATAAATCAAATCATTTGGTGGGTTGGTAGGTTTGTTAGTCTTGTTGTTTCTTCGGTTGTTTGGTGTTTTTTGTTGTTTGGTGTTGTTGGTTGGGCTTCATGTTCTATCCTTCTATTGAATAGGGGTCGGGGCCCTTTCAAAACCCTACTTACCTAATCAAAAACATTAATAGGACAAATGTATTGATTTTACTTTCGTATTCTATGTAAATAATTGTGTGTGCATTTTAAAATATGTTTTTATACTTTATATAATCAATTGAAAAAGATTTTGTATAAATATTTTGAAATAATTAAAATGATTTTTATATAATTTATATAATTAATTGATAATTTTATTACATTAATATTTTGAAATAATATTTTGATATTTTTATTTATAATTCATCATCAAAATGAGAAAAAAAATTATAACTTAATTTTTAAATTAAAGAAAACATAATTAAAAAATAAAGAAAGAGAATATATATATATAATATTTAAATAAAAAAAAAACAATTTAAATTAATTTAAAATGAAAGGGTTCGCAATCTAAAAGAATGCATCTTCAAATGAAAGATAAAAGGTAGATAGGAGATGACATAAACTACTTAAATAGAATAACTAAATCTTAAAAATCTAGAATTAAATAAATTAATGATTATTATATTAATAATGTTATTAAAATTGATTATTAAAAGATATTAAAATTTATTTTATGTTTTTTTTTGTTTTTTTGGTTTTTTTCTGTATTTTATGTTAATAATTTTTCTAATTTATTTTTTGATATGTAAGAGTTTATAATATATTGATTTAGAAAAAGATATACAGTCCCAGCTAGATAGGATACTTAGTTGCGGTGTGGTGAATCGCCCACCCAACCATCCACTTATGTTAATAATTTTTATTAATGATAGATTTGTTAATTTAATTTATTTAAAATGTTAGAAATAAATTATTGATGATAAAAGAATAATATATTGAGAGGTATTTTATAGACAATAAGATTTGAAGTGTCATATTAGGTTTACATATAAAAATATGTTAAAAATTAAAATTATAAAATAATTTTTAAATAAATATATAAAACTATTTAATGTTTATTTAAGTAAATAAAATAAATTTATATAATTAAATTATTATAATTGATAATATAAGAGGTGGATAAGCTATATCAAAAAAGGGTAAATGAGATCTAGGGGACTGGTATATAGTAAAAAAATAAAAAATTACTTTTAAGGTAAAATAAAATTACTCTATGAGAAAAGGTGGATGAGATTTAGGGATGTTTTATATTAGAAGAAAATATAGAAATGTAGTTTTAAGTTTTAAGATAAAAGTTAAACTTTAAAGATCAATTTATAACAAATATATACTTTTTAGCTTCAATTTTAATATTCTATGTTTTTTTTTTGTTTCATTGTAAGTGACTATCACATTAATATAAGGTGTAATGATTATTTATAAAGAAAGGCATAAGTAAAATATAGAATATTAATATTTTACTTTTAGAATAATAAATTTTCACTTTAAACATTTTTTACTTTAAAACAATATTGGCAACTAAATTAATAACCTGCATGTTGCTATTAGTATATTTATCTTTAAGAAAATTATGTAAAATAAGTCAATAAATATCGTTCATGAGGTGTTTATTTTTTACTTGATTTGTGAAGAAGTTAAGAATAATATCTATTTGTACATAAAAAATTTTTATTTTTTCAAAGATATATATGTTGGTTTTGTTTATAAACTTGATTGGGATCTATGATTAGTTCAAAAAAAAGGGATTTCCCCTACAAGCTAGTTACAATAGCAACCATGTCCATCATAGCCTTTTACACAAAGAAATTGTTGATGTGAACATGGTATATTATTGTTTTAATAATATTTTTTAAATTACAAAAAATTACAAATTACTTCATACTAGACTATATAAGTCAATATTGGTACCATTTTTCAACAATTTGACCAATTTTAGTGGTCTTTCTGGGGACTCCCCTAAATTTGAAACATCACTATTTTTCATCCACATTTAATAATGATCATTCTTTTACCAATGATAGTTACATTTAGTAGACCCTCAAATTTGGTGGTAACATCATAATGATGCTAGTAAGTCAATCAAATTTGTATGCCTTGTCATCACTGGAGTTGTTATTTCTACACTTAGACTTCAAAGGCCTTGTTCTAGCTCATATGACTTTTTCTAGAGAATTTTTTTTAAAAATGGGGTAGAATTTCATGCTCTTCATGATAGTGTAGGTGGTTTTCAATTTGGACTTCTATTTCTTTTAGAGTTTTTGCTTTTTCAATGATATTGTTGTGCAATTCTCATTTTGGGAACTTTGAAGGGCCATAACTTTTACATACATCCTCCTTTTTGGTGCAATTTTTTGAAGTGCATATTTTTCTATACTTTGTTATTTGCAAATGCATTGAGATGTGTGTCATATATTGAACTTATATTTTAGGCATATTTCCCATAATGTTGTGTCGTTATTATACTTGCAATACTTTATAAAGTGTCATGGGGGTGTTGGTTCCCCATTTTATTGTCTCATTTCTTCGCGTTTTACATCTCCATCTTGTGCATTTGACCCTATCTCGCCCATTTTTATAATCGATCGAAGAAACTATAGTTAGGTCCCATATGTGAAATGTTTCCTAAGAGTGTCCATTCAAAGTGTTTTATCTAAAATCCCTTAACTTGAAGTTGGTTAAGGGGTGATTATGTGATCAAATTTCACGTAAGATGGCCTTTCCCTAGTTAAATTTAGGCCATTTTGGATTTTTAGACTTTTTAGGGATATCACAACCTATTTGTAGTTCCTTGGTTTATATGCTCTCTCGATCCCCTACAAAATTAAAAAAATTATGTCCAAACTTGGTTTTAATATTCATGGGGGTCATTTCATGTCTTCATAGCTTAAATTCATTATTATGGAGATTGTTGCATGAGAAAATTCAACTTATGTATGTGCATGTTTTGTTCAAAGTGTTCTTTGTCTTCTTCCCAAAGTTTTCAAAGTTTTGGGGAACTCTCAAACCTTTGCACTTGGTATCAAGGTTCCAAGTCCCCTCAAAACCCAAAACCCCATCTTTCCCCATTTCCCATCCCAAAGTTTTGGACTTTCCTAGAACACTAAGACCCACATTGCAACATACTCCCCAATCCCTTTCGAACCTTAACCCTTGCTCTTTCCATTTCCTCTTCCTTTCCCAACCCTTATTTTTTTTCCTTCTTCATATTCCCCATTGGATTCCAAGCCTTGGTATGCATCTTTCCTTCAAACTCTAAGATCTTAGAGAAAGTTGTCATATTTTCACTTTGTGCAAAGTCCTCATGTCCCCCTTATGACCTAAAACCACTGCCCCTTCAAGTCTTTGATGCATTGTGCTTCCCAACCCTAAACATTGAGATTCCTCTCTTCCTCAAACTTTAGAGTTTCAAGGGAACCTTGCACCTTGGTACTTGGTGTAATGATGCTTATTCCCTTGAAAACCCCAAGGCTTGAGTCTTTTTCATTTCATCCCTAGCCTATATGAAACCCTAGATCATGCCTACTCTTCATATGCTCTCTTTTCACCTAAGCCTTGGGGATCCCTTATAGTCTTGCATCCATTACTCCTCATTTCATCCACTCTCTTAGTTGTCGAGGTATCCATTTCTTGCCTCCTACCTTGTGACCATTCATTTTTTATGAGACTTCAAATTTTCTTTGGACCTTTTCATTTCCAAGCATTTCAAAGACTTCCAAAACCTCATTATGTTATTAGAATGACCATGAACTCTCAACTGTTGTAGTTAGGCTACTGGTTAGCTCTATTTTATCTTTGGGAAATGTTCTTTGTTCTAATAGGATTTTGGGTCCCTTCATAACCTATTGTAAAGGGTTTTGATTCCCTTCAAAACTCATTTTTCCCTTAATCAAGATCATGAACTCTCGACTCAACACACTTTCTTCACCTACCTCCTCATTATCTTAGGAAAATACTTCTTCGAACATGGATAATTGTGACTCCCAAAGGTAGCTCTACAGTTTTCAAGGGATTTCCACATGCCCTAACATGCCAAACAAGAAGTTTCCATCAATGCAAAAGGGCAAGTTGCAAGTTGAATGAAATGTTCTTCCATGCTTTGCAAGTATAACCAAATTTATTTGGTGTTTTAATTCTTTGGATTAAAGGAAGGACGAAATGAATAGTATAGGATTCCCTTCTAACTCTACTTATCCCAAATTTTGGGTGTTTTGGAAAAATTTGCACACCTTTCTTTGTGGGGCCTTGGATTTTTAGGAGCTTCCTATAGCTTGGAAACTCCCAAATCTAAGAAATATGTAAAGGATTGTTTAATGATTTTCAATTACATTATTGAGGGGGTGATGAAAATGAAGAAAATTGAGGGACAATTGTAGAGCCAAAAAAAGAAATATTATAGGAAGTCCTAGAGTTTCAATTTCTAGTTCTAGGTACCAAATTTATGGTATTATATTGACATGAATTTATTCCAAATTTGTAACAAACTCATTATAACCTCTAAATAATGAAAGCACATATTTGACCTTGATTAAGTGTCTCTGAGTGTACTTTTGTTCATTTTTTAACGTATTTTTTTATTAGTTGATTAGCTAGAGGATTGTAAAATCTTCACAAACTTTTTGTGAGGTATATTTTTAGAAAATAAAATAAATGTCCATGTTTATTCAAGGATTACTGGGGGAGAGGACCTAGTAGTTGATTCCTCTAACTTCATGCTTCTTAAAATCCTATGTGGAATTTCAAAAATTTCCAAATTTTTCTAGCAGTTTGCTTGGCAATACCCCTGCTTATAACTAAGGTTTTAGGGACACATCATCAAATATGATGCCACATCAACATTCTTTTTATCGAGGTGTCCAAAAAGGTCCAAAAAAAAGTGAGACCAATACTTGTGCACTAAATCATGTTTTATTGGTGTGTTGATGTGGCATCACATGATTTGTTGCTTTTTAGATCTAAGGAATACATATTATCCAATTATTGGTAGTTATTATCAACACTAACAAGTTTAGTGTCACAACTATTGGTTCAATATTGTCAAAAATATTGGGCATTAAATCAACAAATATTATAACAACTATTGGAGCATGCTATCACATGATTTGTTGCTTTTTAGATCTAAGGAATACATATTATCCAATTATTGGTAGTTATTATCAACACTAACAAGTTTAGTGTCACAACTATTGGTTCAATATTGTCAAAAATATTGGGCATTAAATCAACAAATATTATAACAACTATTGGAGCATGCTCAACTATTGGGTCCTTTCCCCTAAGTATGCTCATTTAATAATCTACAATTCATGTTATCTTTCTAAATTGATGGGTAGAACCTAGTTGTGCATTTTGAATGATAAATTCTTTTGTGAGACATTCATTAATATGTCACCATTAGTTTCAATTATTGCATCTTTTGAATAAATTATGTGACTTTGTGCCTAACTAGATATAGGCACCAATCTTTCATTGGCTTCATCTCCTATCATCCCAAGACACCCAAACTAACTTAATCTAAACCTCTTTTCAATTTAGTTTTATTTTGTGTGTTCAAATCATTCTGTCTAAATATGAATAGTAGCATTAGGGGTTGTTGTAAATCAGATTTTAGACCTACATGGTAGTGTATTTGTTTCAAGAAATATTATAGGAAGCCCTAGAGTTCCAATTTCTAGTTCTAGGTACCAAATTTATGGTATTGTATTGACATGGATTTATTCCAAATTTGTAGCAAACTCATTGTAACCTCTAAATAATGAAAGCACATATTTGACCTTGATTAAGTGTCTCTAAATGTCTCTAAATGTAGTTTGTTCTTTTTTGATGTATTTTTTTATTAGTTGATTAGCTAGAGGATTGTAATTTTCGTATGGGTGAGCCCTCAGTGAAGGAATCCTCGCCTACTTCCCCCATAGCTAAGGACTTGGAAGATAATATCTCTTAGACAATAATACATAGGTGGAAGAAAGGTCTTCTCAAATTTCTCTCCCAAGCTCATACTAGAGTGAAGGGTGTGAGATTGAATAAGATTAGGTTTTGCATTGTGTTGTTTGAATCTCTAGGTTTCTCTCTCATTTCATGTAGTGTTGGTTGATGTTTGGAAATTTGGTTGCAATTATTTTTTACTCCTATCTAGGAGGTTGTTTTTGATAAGATAAGCAGCATTTACAAGGTGTTGTACCCTTTACACAGAAAGCCCAAAGGGCCAAAATAAGAAGCTAGTTCAAACCATAAATGAACTAGGAAAAGAGGATAGACCACACAGAAACAGTTGACAAATAGTTTTCGAAACACAGACAAGGACTAGACAACTCAAAAATCTAAGGGGACTAATATGACTCCCTTAACCCTAGGCCATGAAGTTGTGACAGATCGAGGATTCCCTTCTTCTTTCTCAGCACAATAGACCAGGAAGACTCAGAATCCAAGTCCACTGAGCGAGGCGAGAGAAGCGGATCAATCAAAGCCACCAAGGGCAAAGAGCCACCACAATACGGGGGAGATAGCAACAACACAGGGGAGGAAATAGGATTGAAAGAATGACCATTAGAGGAAAGAAACAAAGTTTCGGGCAGGCTCAGACAAAACAACGTCAGCAAATCGAGCCAATAGTGGCTCCACGGGAAGATTAGCTGGAAGAGGAGCAAACAGAGGTTCCTGAGAAGAAGCAATAGGGTCATCCTCCGTAGAAGAAGCATCCAAAGGAGGAGAACCCACTGTGAGGTGATCCAAGAGAGCATCCTTCCACCAAGTAGCAACACCCTTGCGGTGGGCTTGTGGGAAATTAGAGGCCAAATGACCCACAGAGAAGCATCTCCTACACCGAAAGGGGAGACCCTCATAGTCCAAGAGTTGCTTCCAAGGTTTGTCCTCCACCAATAAGACTACATCACCATGGAGAGGTTTGGAGATGTCCAAATCAACTAATAAACGAGTTACCATAGTATGCCCCATCTCTCGAGTCGTAAAGTCCACCATCAAAAAGCAACCAATGGTGTTGCCAATAGCCTCATAACAAGAATCCTCCCAAAACTGAAGAGGGAGATTCAACAGTCAAACCTAAACTAGTCTGGTATTCAACGACTCTATAAGGGGATTGAATGAACAAGACCAAGGCCTAATGGACAGTGAATGAATACCCCACATCCACCCCTTGTCCAGCACACAGTGTCACTCCGCAGAGGAGGTGAAGGTTGCTAAAAAGAAACCCCTTGTGTTGGGATAGAGATCAATCTCTCCAGAGACCAACGACATCTAGGAGGCAGTTACCCAGCCATGGAGATCGAAAAGGGAGGGCCACAAGCCATTAAACCTATAGACCATGCCCTGCTTTGAGTAGAAATCCTTGTTCTCAGTAACCTCAGGTCCATAGACCACAATAGGGGACTCACAAGCACAGGGCAGAGGCCGAACTCGAGACTAAGAAGGAGGTCGAGTACCTACTTTAGCAGCCTCAAAGAAGGACTTCACCTGGCCTACAAAAGGAAAGCCCCTAGCAAGAGGGACATCCACTCATGTAGCATCACCAGGAATAGAGCTCACAATAACTCTCAAAGCATCAGAGTCCCCACCAAAGACAACCGAAGCGGCCCTCCAGCCAGCAAGAGGACCACCAAAAGTAGGAGCAATAGGTGGCACCATAGAGAGAGAGGGATCTACACCCAACTCAAGCAACATATCATTTGCACAATCACCATTCACCCGAAGAGAAGCCTTGGCAGTATAGAAATTGGAAGGAGCCCCATCCACCAAAGGAGAATGGTCATCACAAACCACCTAACCGACCCCAGCAAAAGTCTCACCCAAGCCCAGAGCATCGACGCCACTTGCAGTACACAGAGGACAGAGCGATTCCCATCCATGCAACCCCCACTCACATCAGAACCCACGTTTGACAACCTCCCAGGAAAGCCAAACCCAGACACAGCCCCGACACACACAGATTCGTTAGTAGAAAACGCCCATTGGGCATCACCGATAGTGCTCTTGCTCACAAGCATTTTGAATTTAGGAGGTTGTTGTTTTTACCTTGCATTGGTTTTTTATCTCCTATTTTATAATAGGGTTTGGACCTTTGTCTCCCATGTTTATTCCATATCTCATGGTACTCATTTCATTTTTTGTATGGGTTTCTTTGTTGTACAAGGGTTCAGACTCTTTTAAAACCCACATTTATTAATATAAAAAAGGTCAATTACAAAAAATAATGTTCTCTATGGAAAACACTAAGACAATAACAAGAAGCTAGAATTTAAAAAAAATACACTACACTTTGCATGTATGTTATCTTACCAAAAAAAAATGATATATATACTAATACATACATAGAAGAATAAATATAGGTCTTAAAATTTTTACTAAATACCAATTGAAAATTAATAATAAATAAAAAATTACTAAAAAATATCTAGGCTAGTGACCTGTTGGCAAAATAAGGACACACAACTGAGAGGGCGGGGTGAATCAGTTGTGACAAAAACTTCAGCTTTCCTAACTTATCTTAACCTTAATCTCAAATCTGATGAATAAGCAAATAACCAAGAGCAATTAACACATCAGAGAGACAAATAACACCAAGACTTTTTTTACGTGGAAACCCTGTTAGGGGAAAAACCACGAGATGTTAGTCCATAAAATTATATTTTGTTAAAAGTATAAAGAGAAATAATAAGGGGAATGCACACCTAGAGCTCACTGCTCAATTATAGAAGAGGACTCACTGTCCAACAATACAGAAATATTGATTAGATTCACAGAGTATGAACTAAAAGAATAGCTTCTACACAAGCCTAATTACAGTTCCAATTAAGGTCAGAAAACCTTCTTCACACTTTCCTCAAACTTGTTCATTCTCTGCTCTACAATTGAATGATAGAAACACTATTCGCACATTTACACTTTCTCTAGCATACATTCACACTTATGCACACACTAACTTCGCTCAACCAATTGCTCTTATATATCCGCTTCATGGGATTTCATCACATCTTAGTCGGCCAGAAAATAAGACATTTTTAATGTCGGCCCAAATTAACAATTAAATTTCCAATGCAAAACCACCAAGGTCGGCCACAACATAGTGGAGACCCAAATTAATCTCTCCAACACAAAAATAATTTAATTAATTTCGCCACGAAGATCCACAACACGTTACCAACAACATGTCGGCCAAGAACATGAAAAACCGAACATGCTCAAGAAGAGATCTTCAACCATGAGCTCTTTGAGTAGTGTGGACGTACCACAAAGATAGCGAATGATCTAGAGACATCAAAAAACACCAAGAAACAACAGAGAAGCATCCACAACAACTAAGATTACCAGAATCACACAATCTTCATTCAAGAACACTTACAAAGACCACAGAAACACTGTCAGACGACAACACACTCGAAACTTCATGCGGACCTCTAAAACTTTCGTTAGATGATCTAGAAACATTCAGCAATAAACCCTTTAATCCACATTAGCTAATCATCAACATACAAAACAAAGCACCTTCATGACCTGCACAGTTCCATTGGGAACCTAGAACACTTCCTTTTACAATTTTCTCAATATCCTCGACATATACAACATCTAGTACACCAGATGCTAATAGTGTTGACATCAATGACAACCACATATCAACAACCATATCCTCAACATCCAACATGATCTAATTCCAAAATTTTATGGAAAGAGTTAAGTTGTGAACTACAACAAAATGTCACTCAATAAAAGTTTATTGAAAAATAAAAATGATAAAAAAATATTTCTTAAAAAAAAAAATTATAAATTGAACCTACATGAAAAATGCCACATCATTAGTTTACATCATTCTTGAATCTACATAGAAAATAGAAAATATCACAACATTAGTTTACATCATTCTTGAATCTACAGAGAAAATAGAAAATATCACATCATTAGTTTATATCATTCTTAAGCTCTTAAACATTTGTATAATTGACATAATGTGTTGAATATTATTTTTGGTGGCCAATTAGGGTAAAAAGTGACACACACTATTGTGCTTATACCTAAAGAAAGATAATAAATGAGAGGTAGACCATAAATTAATCCATGTTGCAACTGTAATATATTACTATTTGTAATTGTTAAATTTGTGTGCCTATTTTATTTTTCATTTATTTATTGGTTCATTTTGATGAGAATTCCTTGATAAATTGACATATTGGCAAATCATGCATTTTTGTGCAAAATTGGCCCCTTGACCTACACCACTTACCGATCCATTACACACAATCCTATGCACTTATCTCTTACCCATCATTATATCACACATCCTTATACATTCATCCTATGTGCACATTTATTACACTCATGTATGCACATACTTCCATGTATCTAATTCCTAGGTTGATTTGGCTTGTTATTATGCTTGAGGTTATTTTCATGGTCACAAGATTGACCCCTTTGACCTAAACTCGACCATTTGAATTTTTTTTTAAAAAGCAAATATAGTTGACTCTCACCTATGACTAAATAGAAATTTCTATGATATGTTATATGTCCTAGTATTTAAGGCCAATCAATGCATTCATTTTACACACAAAAAGATTAAGCAATCATTTACATTCATATTACTTCAATTAGTGCATTAAAAGGAATCTAAATCTTCATAAGCATTTGAGGAACATATGCTTTTATGAATAATCCTATCAAGGTATTTCTAAATAACAACAACCCTCGTCAACAAAAGCAACATAGTAGATGAAGACTTATCAAGGAAATAACAAAGCAAAATTATACACTAAATAGGTCAAGTTTGAAGGATCAAGGTGAGTTCACAATTTTGGATTTGACTCAAGTAGTTAGCCCTAGATCATATAGAAGATCATTGTAAAATCCAAAGCATTCGTCTAATATTTTTCTAAACAAACACAAAATATTGAAAAATCTCCATCAAATGATAATCATTCTTCAATTAATAAACTAAATTCCTCAATCCTCCTTATTCATTTTTGTAAAATAACGAACACTTTTCTAAATTATCAATCACTAAATCATTAATTAATTTAACTAAACATACTTATTAATATTCTTAAATTAAAGGAAAGTTCATTTTTCTTTTACAATATTATAAAAGTGTTACTCGAAATGTAGATAATAAACTAGAGGAGAAAAGAAACGATAGATACAAAACAAAAAGAAGATAATAAATAATAACATAAAAATTAGCAACCCATTGAGGCCCATAAATACTTTCATGGGGGGGATTGTTGGATCAAGTTTGAATAAGAGTTTTAGAGTTTATATATTGGTCTTGATAGACTCCATCCCCATCTAGATTAGCGAATAAAGGTGACTAGAGATAGTATGACTCTAAATTTTAGAGCTTGATAAATTTAGTGTACTTTTATTGAAAGTGAAATTGTAACAAAATTTTCCTTAATTCAGATCATAGAAGATAGTGAACATTTGTAGACGAGTATTCTAGAATTCTTAATATAATTTTAGATTTTTGGTTAAAAAATATTTTTTCATGTTTTTTGGAAAAACAAATCAATTGAACCATTTTATATGTTTATTGTCATGTTAATATTGTGTATAATAGTGATAAATCATTAGAAGATCACAAACTATTACAAGGTACTTTATAAAAAAATTCAACAAGTTTGACAATTTTATTTTTTTGAACTCATGACATAAAGCATGTGATACCACTAGGTGCTCCAATACATCTGGAGAGATTCTTGTCTACTTGTTTCTTTAATGTTCTCATTGATATCTTAAGAAGTATTAATGGTTGTAAATAGTAAGGAAATGTCATTTGATATCTTAATAACCAATTAAGAATATGGTTGCCCTTATTTGAATTGTAGATCAATAAAAGGTTATCTGGTACATTGTCCTCCTTTATTTTATATAAAATAAACTTATATTATATATAAATAATGGATTAAGTGGAGAAAAGATACTTGAAAATGTTGACTCTTTTCTTTAGTCCATGTAATAGGAATGAGCATGGGGGATTTGAAAAAATTCTTGTCGTTCTTTATAATGTAAAGGTAAATAAGCACAATAGCATTGCTCTATAGGTAAGTAAGCTCTATGACAATTTAATGAGCAATGAATCTACCTAAGCATCAAGGAAGTTGTAAGATATTGAATGTTATAGGTCTATATGATAAAGATACATTTTTACATTATGAATCTATTAGATGTAGTCGATCACCTCTTGTAGTCTTGAAAGCAATGATATTATAGACTCAAGTGAAAACATTAAAATTTAACTAACCACTAGGAAACAAAGCATGTCTCACATTTATTACATTTAGACTTTATTGAAGAGAAAGTTGGCCTACAAAAATAATAAATCATTTAAACAATCGTGATTAGATTCCCAAATTGAAATACATGCATAAACCTAATTGTAACTCATCAATCAACTATCTGAAATTATTTTGAAAAAAAAATAAAAAAATCCTTAAAGATATTGAGTAAATTCTCTCGAAAAAATCCCAATTAGAATTGTGCTCTATGACACAACCTATAGTTTCATTTTTCCTTTCATTTTTATGTTTGATCACCAATATGAAGTGTACACATATGCCATCTACTTCATTTGACATGCATTCTCTACTTTATTGTGTATGGAGAAACTAACCAGGCTTGCAATCCAAATGAAGAAACAATCTCCTTGCTTAAATTGAATAGTCTATCGCTTCACGACTTTAACTATGGTATATAATTATTTCTTGTAGTTCTAATACTATTGTTCCATATCATTAAATGTTTCTAAGTGATACACTATGGTATGTCCATGTTGAATGAAAATTAGGTTATGCAAATACTCTACTGTTTTGGTCTCAAGTTCAAAATATAGGTTAATCTTCATCATGGTAACAACTTGAGTGAAAGACGTGGACCTTGAATTCTACAAGCACGAGTTGTTGTGAAGGCGTTGAAAGGAGTGTAGACTTGGTGTACATAATCATATTCAATGGCCAAGATATACATGAGAATCTTTGACAAAATTGTAATAGAAAATCCCTAGAGTTCTCTAAGAGTGAATGGATCTAACCAATCTTTTATTATGTTCTTCTCTAAGTCCCATAATCTTAGGTTGTCAATAACGCAACCTAGATATTATATATTTACAATGCCCAATAGTACACTTACCTAGGTTTTCCTACACTTTCGTTTGCATGATGCCATTACAACGTAAGTGACATGCTCAATGTGTTTGTTACATGTCTTGTTATAATGACATCGGATACAACACAAGGAATTACCGATAATTTATAAAATTCTTTGGTGTCAATAGCTAGTTTCCTAATGTGTTATTTCAAACTTGCTAATAACCTAACTTTAGGTTTTTTTATAAATTATGTTAGACCTTACAACTAGTCCAAAAGACCACCTAGGCATGGTGATGGATACCAATAGCTTAATATAATCTTATTCAACATGTTATAGTCTATGCAAAACCACCATGAACTATGTTTTGGGCTGCACAACTCAAAAAACCATGCTTAATATTCCTTTCATCTAGGAGATTCTTGACTGAATTTTTGAAAGGTATCTATGTACTATTGTAGTAAGATATCATGTTGTTGATGTTGTGCAAATTACATGTAAGAGTTGATATAGAATGCATCTGATATAGAATGCTCTTTATTATGCAGGATTTGGCTAAAGAATGTAGCTACCCAAGATCCAGGAACTCCTAAAAAAACACAAGAGAAATCAGCTATGAAAGAATAATATTATTCTATCAAAGAATGCAAATGATAGATTACAATGGATTGATTGAGATTACATATAGGTAAAGGTGAATATAGGATTGCATAAGATTAGGACATAAAGAGTTAACTATCCTATGTGTACCCTAAGTAAACTTAAGCAACTAGTGTGAATAGAACCTAGGTGATGAACTAGCTAGATAAAACACCCCTTTCACATCAACACTATGTAATTGGTTTTGTAGTAATTGTGTTTTGTAGCATTCACAAGCTGCTCTAGGCAAATCATCATTAACCATTGGCAATATCAATTTAACCTTCGTTTTTGAAAGACTTGGGAAGTATAATAGAATCAATTATTAACGTCTTCACTCTATAGGTCACATAATTGTTAAACACGTGTCTTACCACACAGCATATCACAAATATAGCACTATGGTGCAAGAAATGGTTTGATGCATAAGCTTTGACAGCATTCTTGAAAGTAAATATTTGACATGAATATCCTTTCCTCATTGCAACCAAAGTTAGTCTTTTAGTACTCCACCCCATCTTGTGCAATGACGTTTGTCTGAATTACGTTGTCGATGGTTACATAGGAGTGTTCATGACCAAGTGCTTATATGTAATGTGTGCTTTTGTTCTTAAGTGGCATTAGATGTGAAGGATACCTAATTTGCATTAGTGCTCAGGGTTGCAAATCAACACCTACACCACATGCATGGGATGGTCTACACACACAAACTCTTCTGCATGGAGCAATCAATATCATGGATATGGATATAGATATAAAAAAATTTAGGGTTTTTATACCAAGTTTCTCATTGTTGATTGTTTCCTTTCTCCTATGTGTAGGTAATGGGATCGAAAGTAGTTTTATTTGTGGACCTTAGCACAACTTTTATTCCCCTTGTTATTTGCGGATTCTAACTCTAAATAGGCTGATTACGTGTTGTTTGGAGACATGCTCTTTTGTACGCAGCCCAAAAAAGCCATTGCTATTCTACTTTCATCTTGGCCTTCTCTGCAATCTTTTATAATGTGGCAATAGGCTTGCCACAAAATATTGGCAAGCGAGAATTCAATCTTTATGCTGATGGCATAACGTAGTCTATAAGTGCACTTGAGTTTCGTCGATGACAAGCATGCAAGTAATTACTATATCTCACTTAAGCCATCTTATAGAAAATAGCCTCTTGTGCCTCTATTGTTAGAACTTTGTATGCTTATCACAATAATGTTTGAGAGGGCATAATTTTACACATACAACAGTGACAAGGATTGCTCAGATATCAATGAGATTATAATCACATATTGTATAGTAAAGGACACTTACAAGTGAACAAGCAGTCTCGACTTCTTCAATTTTTGTGAACATAATCTTCCCTGCATCAATGAAATAGTTAACAATAATAGGCTTTCGAATGTTGTAATAGGTTCAATCTTGATCTCATCTTGGAACAACACTAAATCTCAGTTATCTTGCACTTTGAAAGGGTTCTAATTTTGAATTCAAGAATCGACAATGTCAGTCATGTAGAGCCTATGATGAGTTTAAAATTCAGTCCTTTATTCGTTTTTAAGGCAAATTCAATGAGCTTGTAGAATCTAGAGGTGTTTTTACAAGTTTCTAAGAATAGTGTCATCGTCATTGACTTACATTACTTTCTATGTAGTCTAAAACAGAGCTACATTGCACACTTTCTTGTAGTGCAAATGCATAAGAACATACATTCAACATCAAACGTGGCTCTAATATCATTAACTTACATCACTGTCTACTCTGACTACCATCACTTTCTATGTAGTCTAAGAATAGTGTCAACGTCATTGACTTACATCACTTTCTATGTAGTCTAAAACAGAGCTACATTGCACACTTTCTTGTAGTGCAAATGCATAGGAACATACATTCAACATCAAACGTAGCTCTAATATCATTAATCTGCATTACAATGCCCAAGAGGCATGGAGGGTCACACAAGAAATTAGCTAGTAAATTTAAAATTTTATATGATAATGGAACTTATGGCAATGTGTCAAATCAATGAGCATCTCACCTTCACAAAACGGGACAGCTTACTAAGCTGCTGTTTTGAAATTTAAAAAATATATAGAAGATAGAATGCTCTGCGAAAAATAAGAATCTTGCTCTCCTTTGCACGGATAATGCACTTATTATATGAATTAATGACTATCCAATTGCAAAATGATATTTGGAAAGCTTGTTTTGTGGTTGATCATGTAAGTTTGTCATATTTCAGCATTAACAATATTTTAGTGTCACAGCTGGAGCGTACAAGGCTGTTGCATGCATAAAATGCAAGCTGCACAGAATATTCACAACTTGCATGAAATGCGCCCAAGTTGCATATGACTTTTAAGTGTAACAGTGTATTGTTTACCCAAAATTTTACAGCAATTTTTGCGAACAGTTGACCAAATGGTTTGTCATGTTTTTTTGTAAATTTCACGTGTTATACAACATTTACAAGATCATATATGTTCATTCGTCCATTTACAGCAGAGGCAATTCCACCCTCAATTAGTAACCATCTCAAGAGGATGAATATCAAAATCCCTTTAAAACTGACCACTCAACAATAAGCAGCCATGTCCTTTTGCAGTATTTTAACCAGCAAAATAAAATGTTTCTTAATCGTGACACATGGCATTTGCCTCTTTCCGAATACAATGTTTCTCAACCACCACAAATGCATAATAGCTTTCATGGAAAAGATGGTTAATAACACGAGATTGTATCATTAATTAAATTTTAATTGCACTCGCATTTATATGCATGTTTTCTATTCTATAAGCTTTTTTGTTTATAAATTTGCACATAAAGAGAAAAATATGCAATGTACGTGAGAAGAAATTGCTTTTGTTAAATAATATTAGGAATTATATTTCAATTTCTCATTATGAGGTTCATCACACAACAGCAACAAAGCATTAAACATGTTTGAAGTTAAAAATATGAAAACAAGTCCGGCTTGTTTAAACAAATGAATTACAAATCAAATAAATGTCTTAAGATAAGTTTCTGCTCTAGTCAATCGAACTCTATTCTGATCATCAAGATTCGCACTCACAGCAATCAACAATCCAGCTGTAAATCAACTACATGGTAAATGTGCCGAATCTCTTATGGTTAATGTGTACAAGTTTTTGTCCAGATGAGCTTCAGCAAATATCTTTTTATGAAAATTTCCATTGTAAAATACATAGCAAGGGTTGAACTTCTTATTAAAAAGAGGCAGCCTAGAGCGCTCCGTAATTTCCTATTTGTAGTGATCCAACACCACTCAGAGAAGAGTTACAAAGAGCTGATGAATTTTACTATTACACATCTGCATCAGTCAAAGCACTGTTACACAGCTGCGTCACTCAAAAAAAAAACCAAACTGGCAATTTTTTATCAAACATTAACAAGAAGATTCTCTGTTGTATCTGTAATGTGTCCTTTGTTTCTTGATACGTCTTGCAAAAACATAACGAGGACAGATATTAACTAGATTGCTTTGATTGGACTTGCAATTGCATCACTTGTGAATAAACCTACAAAATATTTCAATCATGGAATTGCAAGTAACAAGTAAATTCCCCGTGTACTAGGACTGTCTTGCTGCTTTAAATTTGAACACTGCCCATGTCGTAGAAGAATCTGAAGCTGCTCCAGTCAAAGATAACTAAAAATACACTAGAAATAAATAAAAATTACATACAACATTAAAAGTGATTTTGCATTGCCTTTTGATGTGTTTCAGTACTCACAAAAGATGTGCTCTAGAGTTACTAAACAAAAAGGGTGCAGCTGTGGCTTTGGGTATAGAATCCAAACCAGTAATATAGAGCCGCAATTCAGAATGTTGAACAATTGAAAATCTTAGTGAAGAGTTTAATTTGACAAAGTATGGAATGTATAGGAAGAAATTAAATCTTGGAGCAGTCAAGGTGCAATAAAAAGTACATACCATTTATAGACAACCTACATGACATTAGTAAAGTGACAATGGAATATATGTGTATCTCATGCTTCTCGTTCCAACCTGAGTAAAGTGACAGTGGACTATATGTGTATCTTATGCTTCTTGTTGCAACCTGAGTAAAGTGACAATGGACTATATGTGTATCTATCACACAATATTTCAATTCAAAAATAGTTATTTTAAATATTTCATTTCAAATCATCTATAGTAGCCAGAATGAAGTTAATAAATACAGGACCATTAACTATACTCATGGAATTTGGCAAAGGGTTAGTTCAAAGAGCACCAGTAGAGGTACCATACTTTAACTACAAACACCTTTTTGACTATGTTTCACAATCATATAGGGAATTTAGTGACATGGCAGACCACCAGACCACCACCTTAATCATATTCACACAGACCCACCAAAAAAGCACGAGTTGGTTGAAATAAAATATTATTCAAAGTCATTTTCTAAAATCATAAGACAGGATTCTCTACCCATATTAGCAAAATACCATACGCATGAATGTCCATAATAACAAAAAGTCTCTCATATGTAGTGACTTCACTCCCAAATCTCTGCATCACCAATAAGAATATTTTGGGAATAAATAAAATCAACAGTATGGAACCCAGATCTGATCTACCAGCAGGACCAAACATACCAACTTACACCTTCAGGGCACTGCTAGCTTGTGAAAGAACATTTTGATGGTTTGATTTTACTTCCTAGAATGAGTGATGTCAAAAATATGGTACAGCTTTACAATTCCCGGAATGAACAATTAAGATTCTCCTCACAAACAGATCCAGAGTTACATAAGAATTTTCTAGTTGATGTTACAAAATATTTAAGCAGTAAATTTGCTTCAATATCAATCATACACGAGCCAAACTTGGAGGCCACAAAGGATTGCAGTGATAATCTTGCAGGGGGCAGAACATACAGAATGTCAGGTAATCTAGTTGATACTCCTGATGTCTCCTTGGAAACAGTGATATTGATATTCAATAGTGTCTACAACATAGAGCACCTTGCAGTTAGAAATAAGCATTCATCATGTTGATGCATTTCTATTTATATTAACTCTAGAACAAATGGAGAACCCAAAGCTGGATACCAGCACTATAAAACTTGGAAAACTCCATACTTATTGCTACAAATTGCAAACTAAGCAATGGAACTTGCATAAAATCTACTTCGACCAATACTTTTTCCTTTAGAACCCGATGAACCTTTTAACTTCCCAGAAATCTTGGGCCTTTGCCCATCTTCTGGCTCGCCTTCATCTGATCTCCATCTCAAACTGCCATTTGGCTTTGGAGACTCAGCCCCTGAATTTGAACTGGTTACAATCATACATATCAATACAAGGTTTCAAATTATTGACTACTTCATAAAAAAGTACTATATTAAACTTCAAAAAGAAGAGATTAGCTCTAGACTTACGTGTGAAAAGATTCTGCGGAAGAGTAGCCAGGTGACAGATCCTGATCTTTTGCACTACAAGAACTGGGAACTGCTCCACCTCCTTTTCCCCTCCAAAAGTCAGCATCAGATGGACCAGCCAACCATGAACGATCTGATGGTGGCCGTTTTCCATTTGATCCCGGGCTTGATATACGATGTGTTGACATACCTACTGTTCGAGCTGCAACATTTGATCTTTCTTGCAGCCCCTCTGTGCTTGAGTGTGGAGCATACGAATATGAAGTACAAGGCAGGTCTCTTGTCTGGATAAAGCCATTCTCAAGGTCCAAATGGTTATCTTTTCCAGGTAAAAGAACTTCTGCAATTGTATGGCCATTTTCTATTAAATTTCTATTTTCATTCTGTGCCTTGTTTGATACTTCAAACCTCCTCCTCTCATTGTTTGAGGGTGACAAATCTGAAAAGAATTCTTTTGATGGTTGTGTAGTGAAAGCAACTCCTTCCTCCACAATATGCAACTCCTGTGATGGCATGTAATCAGATGCACGAGACCTGTGCTCATCAGATTCATTACCCTCAGGAGCCTTACCAGGATCAAAGTCGTATTTTAAAACTCGGGCTTGTATGGGACTGAATCTAGGCCTTCCCTGATCTCTTGTATTAGATAGTCCATCCAGCATTGGAGATGGACCTGGTATAGGATTTGTTCCTGTAGATCTAAATGGTCTACCATGAAGAATAGATGGCTGAATATAATCACCCCATCCCAAAGGGGAAACCAGAGCCTTGGATCTATTGAAAGTATCTAAGGTAAGCTCTCTTTTCCTTGCATCAAATGGTTGATGGACCAGTGATTGATGAGATTTCTCATCAAATGGTTGATGGACCAGTGATGGCATCTCTGTGCTGGTAATTTGAGTAGTTGGAAGGATTGATGAGATTTCTCGCTCTTTCTCTGTATCAAGACATTGATCTTGCTCTCCTGTGAAAGGAGAACAAGAATATTCAGAAATGTTTCCACTTCTTAGCTGCTGGCGTTGTATTTCTGGCAGCAACTCAATACATTTTTCCTGTTATGAATAAAGCACACAGAAGCACACGGTAAGGTCATTGTAAAAATTGCTGCTATACATATGCTGGTAATAGAGTGCAATATAAAAAGAAATTTCTACATTATTTAAATATACATATATATACAAATCAATGTTGAGATGTTGCACCTTAAAATAATCACAATAAAGTGCAAAGAACCATTATGCTGAAAATGCTATAAGGTTAATGATCCAAACTTCATACAAATGCTCTGGCTGTCTACTATTATCGACTAAAATAAAACCTAAATTAAGAGATCTTTTAAATGCTAAATGGGAGATATATATCACAAACTTAAAGCAATTCACAGTTTTTACTGAAATGTTTTCTTAGGATTTTATGTCATGGTAGCATTCTGTTTACACGGCATTGATATGATGTCAAAAATACAAAGTTCACAAATAGAAAAAAACTTGGGAAAAAGTTCACAAGATAAATAACAATGTACTCATTGTCAGAACAGAGAAAAAAAATAATGTTGTTATTTCATGTTAAACTTAGTGTGCGTAGATAAAAATAGACATTAATGTTATAAAAATGCTAATCATAAAAAATTGAACAGAACTTCTGATAAATATTTAAGTTTCACCAAGAAGAGTTTAGTAGAAAGCGTATGTCTGGCCTAAAACAGTAGGTCATTCTATCATGAAGCATGCATTGTAGAGTCAGCCCTGTATTCTTTTACCTAAACCCTCTTTATGGTACAAATCAAAATAAAAAAAAATCATTATGGTTTAATATTTAACTTCTAAGAGAAATCTATTCAAAGTAAAACTTAAAGAAAATTTAAAATACCCTATATCAAAAATGTTAGAGTCAGCCTTTGCAATGTAAATCAAAAACCAGGTTTTGAAAAACTCAGGAAACAGCAGCATCTCATGATCAGTTGAGATTGATGGCAGGGTTTTCAAGTGTATTGCTACTATGTCTTGAATGTTACAATCACCATGAAGTAAGTCATAATCTTCAGTCTCAAGCTAGTTTATTCTACTGTATAGAACCTTCAATTTCCCTCTGAAGTTTTTGAGCCACTGTGCACATGACTGCCAATTACCAAACTGTTCTCAAGGGATCTTTGTATGTTTCAATCATCATGAAGTTATCATCATCAAAATCTAGCTAGTTTATTCTATTGTCTATGGGACCTCCTGTTTCCCTAAAGAGTTTTGGACTGAATGTGCATGTGACTGCTAATTACAGAAATCAGAAATGTTCTATAGGGATCTTTATATGCTTTGATTGCCTTTGTGAAATTCCTATTCATTCAGTCCATTTGTTATGATGGCATTTGAATAGTTGAGTACCATTTACTTTATTATTTGAAAAAATAAGCCATTCAACATGAGTTTCAAAATTAATGTCTGAACAAAAAATAGTCAATAGAATAAATTGTATCAAGAATATCAAATCATATACATACACTATAATTAGATAATATT
Source organism: Sequoia sempervirens (assembly GCA_007258455.2). Classification (NCBI taxonomy): domain Eukaryota; kingdom Viridiplantae; phylum Streptophyta; class Pinopsida; order Cupressales; family Cupressaceae; genus Sequoia; species Sequoia sempervirens. Next base: position 599,205 of record VDFB02076297.1, read on the forward strand.
CAAGTGAAAGATCAAGAATATCAAATCATACACATAAACTATAACTAGATGATATTCAAGTGAAAGATCAAATATATTTGCAAATCCTATCATAAATGGCTTTAACAATAACTTGAACCCATGAAACAAAATTCTTATCTTCAACACATACTAGTCTTTCTATCATGTCAATTGTTAGCTCTTGTGGCTCCATGTAGGCATGAAAGATCCATCAACTTAGGGTGATCAACCAATGAACCTCTCCCTTGATTTTTAGAAAAAAATTGTAAGCAAACTCATTACTCATTGACTCAGCGCTGGTAATGAGATGAGAAAAAATGTTCAATGAAAAGATGTTGATATAAACGAATTTCAAAGACACCATAGATAATTATGATTATAAGCTATTTTTAGGAGGATTCTAGAAAGCAAAGGTTCCAAAGCTGTGGCTCCATGTAGGCATGAAAGATCCATCAACTTACGGTGATCAACCAATGAACCTCTCCCTTTATTTTTAGAAAAAAATTGTAAGCAAACTCATTACTCATTGACTCAGTGCTGGTAATGAGATGAGAAAAAATGTTCAATGAAAAGCTGTTGATATAAACGAATTTCAAAGACACCATAGACAATTATGATTATAAGCTATTTTAAGGAGGATTCTACAAAGCAAAGGTTCCAAAGAAGAGTTTTGGTAATTAGAGTTTTTGTAGTGTAATGTTATTTTTCTTTTTAAATGCAATTTTTTAAACTTGGAGTATTAAAATGTAATTGCTTTGATAATTATTTTAATATTTTCAACGAGTAGTCAATTTTCCATGACCTTTCACTCATGTACATGGGTTGTCACAAAGCACGTAAAGCACCTATATACAATGTTAGTACCTTGTGAACTTGCACTCAAAGCCATGCTTCCAAATTTCCAAAGCCTACCATGCCACACAAGTATTATCAATTTAGTACCAATGCATACCTAAGACATTATGTTTTTAAATAATTGAAGTTTTAATTATCTAATATTTTTGTGGGATTTTTCATTACATGCAATATTTTAATACTCAAGCAATCACTTCAATTACTGTTTTCCACGAGTAGTCATAAACTGAGTGAGAAGCTATCAGAGATTGACTGCAGCATGGTTATATGATATAGGGAGCTCAAAAGTAGCATGAACAACTAGAAGATAGAGACAGAAGATCTCTACACACCATTTATCCCAAAAGGTTTCATAAGAAATCATCAATCGATTTTAAAGATTTTCAAGCTTTGTTTGACTTTACTAATGAATGTTATCATCTAGGATATTAAGTTTAAGATGTGGAAAATATATAAGAGGGTCAGTTTCAGCATAGTGATGTTGCCTATAATCATATTCATCTTAGTGCAAATTCATATTAGAGACGAGCACAATGCAAGAACACCTGTGCTAATACAGCCATTTGTTGATGCTGGCAGCGTCGGGCCTCACTTCCAGCCACAACTTCAAGCAATAAAATTACATATAGCCTTTCGGCTATTCATTTTATTGGAGACACCCAATGATAAAGAGTCACGTCATATGAATAATAAAATAATATTTTATTTATTAATTCAAGTTGTTTATTATGGGCCGACCCTTCCTTGATAATCAGCGCTCTTCTTGGAGAGAGATATCTCTTCATTGGTGGCCGACTTCCTTTCTTGAAGGGACGCGATCTTATCTCCTTCATGTATTTATATGAGATGCTCATTCATTGTATGATATTCATTATTACATTCACACATTCATAGTTCGAGTTTATGCAAAGGCGTGTATCTCTAACAGCAGATCGTGAGTTTCTCTAAGAGCAGATCGAAGGTTGTAAAGGAGGCCGATTTACTGTCATCAAGAAGAGTGTTATTGTCTTCAAGAGATTGCATCAAATTGGTGCTGTTATTTGGCATTGTATTTGGCCGCATTGTAAAGAGCCTCATTCATAATTATTCAATATATAAGAGATATATTATTGCTGGGTTTTTCTCCCTCAAGTGGAGGGTCTTCCTAGGGTATATGCTGTGTCTATTTGTCTGATTTAGAATTAAAATCTGCTTATATAATTTCTGATCCTTAGACTAACATGGTATCAGAGCAGGTTTAAGAGGATCGTGATCAGATTTCTATAAGCAGTGAAGTTCTTCCATTCAAGTTCTCATCTGTTTGTGTCTATCTTATCTTCAAAATGGTGAACGAGCTCAAGATCGAAGATAGGCTTGAAGGTGCTTCCAATTTCACATCTTGAAAGTTTAGAGTAATGCTTGCATTGGAAGAAAATGAGATTGCTGAGTTCGTGGAGAATGAAATTCCAGAACCTTCCAATGAGAATGAGAAGTCCCGATGGAAGAAGAATTGCACTAAGGCGTAGAAGATTTTGGTAGACTCCATGAAGGACCACCTTGTGCCAGTTATCTCCAAGTTGAAGACAGCAAGGGAAATGTTCAAGACCTTGGAGGAAATGTATCAGATCAACAATACAAGTAGAGCTCTTGCATTGAGGCAACAACTACATCATGTCAAGATGGCAAAAGGAGATTCCATCATCTCATTCTTCATGAAGATCACTAAGTTAAGAGATCAGCTGTCTACCATTGGGCATATGGTCGATGATAAGGATTTGGCTATGTTGGCGCTTAATGGTCTTCCTCACTCTTGGGAGCCATTTATCCAAGGAATTAGTGGGAGATCAAAGCTACCTAAGTTGGATCGCTTGAGGGCAGATTGCATTCAAGAAGAATCTAGATAGGCTGCAAGAGGCAATGGGAAAAGTTCTACCAATGAAGAGATTCATGTACTTGCTGCTCAATCTTCGAAGAAGAAAGGCTTTTTCAAGAGGAACAGAGATAAAAGATCAGATGGTGCTCCTGCATCTAAGAAGAAGAAGGATCTTTCCCACTTAGAGTGCTTCAGATGTGACAAGTTTGGTCACTACGCAAAAGATTGTCCAACCAAACCTAAGCAGCAGGCTTCAATTGTAGATGTGGGTGAGATCTCTCCTCAAAAGGATTCAAGTGGTTTTCTATTCTATTCTACCTTATCAAGCAATGTTCCAACGGATAACAACACTTGGTTAATTGATAGTGGTGCCTCCCGCCACATCACGGGTTTTAGAGAACATCTATCTAATTTGGTAGAAAGAGATTCAAGTGTTCAAATCATAATTGGAGATGATGCATGTTATTTTGTGAAAGGTGTTGAGACCTCCACTCTCACTTAGATTCCAGCATCTCCTTGCAGTTGAGTGATGTACTATTTGTACCAGGCATCAAGCGGAACCTTGTCTCTATTTCAGCCTCGAAGGACAAGGGATATCAAGTTGCATTCTCCGAATGTAAAGTCCTTGCATGGCCGAAGAACTCAAGCATCAAGATTGCTCGAGTGATTGGAGTTCAACATGAGAGTCTCTTCAAACTTTCCACTCGTCCATTCCAAGCTTTGTTGCATGATTCTTCAAGTTCGTGTGAGCTTTGGCATAGAAGATTTGCTCACCTCCACTTTAGAGCATTTCCTACCATGGAGAAGATGGTCACAGGCCCTCCTAAACTCAGCCAGGAGCATGTAGGTACTTGCCGAGGATGCGCTTTGGGTAAGAATACTAAAGGGACTTTTCACAATAGTGAAAGTAGATCTAAATGTATTCTAGATCTTATTCATTATGATTTGTGTGGTCCAATGTGTGTTGCTTCTTTGACTAGTTTCTTGTATTATATAATTTTCATTGATGACTACTCTAGAAAGACTTGGATTTATTTCTTAAAGACTAAAGAATTTGAGGAGGTACTTAAGAAATTCAAGGAATTTAAAGCTCAAGTAGAGAACTTGTCCAGGAAGAGGATCAGAGTTTTGAAATCTAACAACGGAGGAGAATATATCTCCAAAAGCTTTCGTAACTTTTGTGTTGAGGCAGGAATTACGAGGGAGTTTTGTGTTCCCTACAATCCACAGCAAAACAGTGTTGCGGAAAGAAAGAACAGATCTTTTGTAGAAACAACTAGACCCATGATTCATGATCAAGATCTGCAAACCTTCCTTTGGGCCGAGGCATCTAGAACAGCTGTCTATGTTCAAAATCGGAGCCCTCATCGTATCTTGGAGAACATGACTCCTGAAGAAGCATTCACATGTGTGAAGCTTGAAGTCAGCCATTTGAGAATATTCAGTTGTCCTGTGTATGTTCATGTACCTAAAGATAAAAGGGCAAAATTGGAACCATCTGGCAATAAGGGAATATTTGTGAGCTACAATGAACCTTCAAAAGCCTACAGTCTACATTATAGGTCAGAAATTGATAGAGATCAGCAGGGATGTTACATTTGAAGAAGATGTTGCATTCAAGAGATCTAAGGGCACTCACGTGGAGATAGACTATGAAGAACAAGAGTCTCCTCAGGACATGGAAGTTGACCATACTCCTGAGATTCAAAGGGAGGCTACTGATCTTAAAGAAGATGATGATCCAATTGAGCCTTTGGAACCTACTGATGGGCCTAGAGACATTGTTATTGGTCGAAAGAGACCTCTATGGGCTAGGCAAACAATGCAGGAGGCAGAAAGATTTGCAACCCCTAGAGGAACATTCAGAGAAAGTAGAAGACCTCAGAAGTTTTCAAACTATGTTGCATTGATGAATCAAATGATTGAATCTGAGCCTTCTAGTGTTGAGGAAGCTTCAAGTCAGCAAGTATGGAGAGATGCTATGGCTAAAGAGTATCAATCTATTCTCAAGAATGATGTTTGGGATATAGTACCTAAACCAGAAGGAAAATTTGTTGTATCTTCTAAATGGCTGTTCAAGATCAAGCATGCGGCTGATGTAAGCATTGAGAAGTACAAAGCTAGATTTGTGGCTAGGGGATTCTCTTAGAAAGAGTGAATAGACTATGAGGAAACATTTGCTCCAATTGCTCGTTATACCTCCATCAGGACTATCATTGCTATTGCAGCAGCTAAAGGATGGAAGTTACACCAGATGGACGTGAAGACAACATTTCTAAATGGTGTAATTGAGCAAGAGGTATACATTGAGCAACCTGATGGTTTTGAAGTTCATGGGAAGGAGTCTCATGTTTGCAGATTGAAGAAGGCTTTGTATGGCCTTAAGCAGGCTCCTTGCTTGGTATGAGAGAATTGATAGATACCTGTTGAGCTTGGGCTTCTCCAAGAATGATGCTGATTCAAACCTATACTTCAAGGTAATTGATGGTGAAGCATTGATCTTCGTTCTCTATGTTGATGATCTATTTCTTACTGGAGAAGATCACCTCATTATCAAATGCAAGAAGGAGTTGGCTTCTGAATTTGAAATGAAGGATCTTAAGTACATGCATTACTTCCTTGGTCTAGAAGTATGGCAAAGGCCTAATGAGATCATTCTGAGTCAAGGGAAGTATACAATAGACATCTTGAAGAGGTTTGGTATGATGGATTGCAAATCCATGTCTACACCTATGGAAACCAATTTTCAGAAGCTTAAGGAGGCTGCAGCTAGTTCAATCTGGTGGATCCTACTATGTACAAGCAATTGATTGGATCATTGATGTATCTAGTCAATACTAGACCAGATATTTGCTATGCAGTGAGTGCACTTAGTCAGTTCATGTGTGAACCAAGGAAAATACATCTAGTTGCAGCAAAGCATATCCTGAGATACTTGTGTGGCACAGTTGGGTATGGCTTGAGATATTCTTCTAGTGTGGACTTGAAGCTGCATGGCTATATTGATTCTGATTGAGCAGGTGTGTTGTTGATCGGAAGAGCACCTCTGGATGTTGTTTCAGTTTGGGGTTTGCGATGAAATCCTGGTGTAGCAGGAAGCAGTCTTCAATGGCATTGAGTACCGCAAAGGCCGAGTATATTGCAGCTTGTGTGGAAGCTCAAAAAGCAGTGTGGTTTTGGAAGCTCCTTGCACGATTGTTTGGACAATCATTGGAGCCAACTGTCATTCATTGTGATAATCAAAGCTATGCAAACTTTTTGTCAATCCAGTGTTTCATGATAGAACTAAACATGTTGAGATCAAATACCACTATATCAGAGATATGGTATTGAGGAAAGCGATATAGTTGAAGTACATTAGCACTAATGAGTAAACGGTCAACATTCTCACCAAGCTTGGTATTGTGGAGAATGAAGCCCTAGCTGAGAGGGAGACTCAGCTTCAGTGATCTTTTGTGATTTGCTTTAATGTATTTTTCTCTGTGAGAGAAATTTGAGGTGTAAGCCCTTGTCTAATGCATTTTTTCTCTGTGAGAGAAATTTGAGGTGTAAGCCCTTGTTTAATGCATCTTTCTCTGTGAGAGAAATTTGAGGTGAAAGCCCTTGTTTCCACCCTCTGGGAGTAGCCATGGTGGATGTCATGCTGAGTGACTCCGTGACAACATCACGTGAGAGAGTCTGTGATGATTTTCTTGTACTTGTGTTTATTCACCCTCTGGGAGTAGCCATGGTGAACGTCATGATGAGATGACGACATCACGTTGATAGATTCTGTAATGAGCACTTGTGCACTTATGCTTTACCATTCATGGGAGTATCCATGATGGTTGATATCACGTTGAGAGATTCTGTGATGAGCACTTGTGCACTTATGCTTTACCATTCATGGGAGTAACCATGATGGTTGATATCACGTTGAGTGAATCCGTGATGAGCTACTTTCACATATGGGTGTAGCCATTGTGGATGACATTGGATAGCTGGAAGTATTCCTCCCTAGCTGAGAGGGAGTGTTGATGCTGGCAGCGTCGGGCCTCACTTCCAGCCGCGACTTCAAGCAATAAAATTACATATAGCCTTTCGGCTATTCATTTTATTAAATACCCCGATGATGAAGAGTCGCGTCATATGAATAATAAATAATATTTTATTTATTAATTCGAGTTGTTTATTATGGGCAGACCCTTCCTTGATAATCGGCACTCTTCTTGGAGAGAGATATCTCTTCATTGGTGGCCGACTTCCTTTCTTGAAGGGATGCGATCTTCTCTCCTTCATGTATTTATATGAGATGCTCATTCATTGAATGATATTCACTATTACATTCACACATTCATAGTTCGAGTTTATGCAAAGGTGTGTATCTCTAAGAGCAGACCGAAGGTTGTAAAGGAGGCTGATTTACTGTCATCAATAAGAGTGTTATTGTCTTCAAGAGATTGCATCAAATTGGTGCTGTTATTTGGCATTGTATTTGGCCACATTGTAAAGAGCCTCATTGATAATTATTCAATATATAAGAGATATATTGTTGCTGAGTTTTTCTCCCTCAAGTGGAGGGTTTTCCCAGGGTGTATGCTGTGTCTATTTGTCTGATTTAGAATTAAAATCTGCTTATCTAATTTCTGATCCTAAGACTAACATCATTCACTATCTTGTTTTAGGTGTTAAAAGCGTTGGTTACGGTTTTGTTGTTGGTGAATGGGGATAAAAACCCCATGGGTTATTTATATGAAGACATGGATAGGGTTAAAAAAACAATTCAGCATTTGTATGGGTCGAATAGAACCAAATATATATGACACATTATTGATTAGAGGTGGAACCGACAACTCCACCAACATATCCATGTCGTTGCCTGCTATTTGAACCTTAAGTTTTTCTTCTCCTCTTCATTTAGAGCAGATGCAGAGGTTATACTTGGCCTCAACACATGTATTGAGAGTTTGATCCCAAATGACAACTCTCGAAGTTTCGAGATCTCGTACACAACAAATTATAGAGTTATAATAGGGTAGAAGGGGCATTACTTTCTTCAATTCATGCATTTGTAGGAGATTCACTCTGCAAACAAGTGAAAAAACAAAATTATGCTTAATTTTTTAGTTTAGAATTTATCTTAACTTTTAAGTTTACTAAATTTCTTAATTTCTTACCAAATTATAAATGTCATGCAGATTGGTGATGGGAAGATTTTTGGCGCCAAAACACCTAATCTTCAAAAGCTTGCCATCTGGATTAACCCAGCCATATAGCACTTCTAGTTGTGAATGACCTTGTGTTTGTGCAGTACAACCTTTGACTACATAAAAATAAGGTACATGGACAAGATACACATCTTGCGCTTGACCTCAATGACGTTGATCCATGTTCAAATTGGGTTGCTAAGCTTGAGTATGTGAATCGACAATTTACTATTGAAGAGAATGCTAATTTAGAGAGGGATGAAGCTGAATGGCAAGCAAATGTGGCAGCATATGAGGCTTTTGAAGGTGAGTTTAGTAAGTCATCACAGTCAGGTTCGCAGAATAGAAAACTTGGTTCTATTTATGAGGCTCTTGTTGAGGCTACCACAACTATACCATCCACTTCCACAACACCCACATGGCAGCAGCAAAATTTTCTGAGCTTAGGGATGAAGCTGAATGGAAAGCAAATGTGGCAGCATATGAGGCTTCAGAAGATGAGTTTGGTGAGTTATCACAGTCGAGTTCATAGCATACAAAACTTGGTTCTATGTCTAAAACTCTTGTTGAGGCTACAACAACAATACCATCCACTTTCAAAACACCCACAAAGCAGCAGCATACTTTTCTGAGCTTTAGTCGTAGAAGAAATTTATGACTTGTAATTTTTGTTAATATTGAAATTGGAAATTTATGTGTATTGAAATTTTGAACTCGGTTTTTTGTCTATGAAGTGTATTCAAATTTAATTTTGATCTACATATGAAGGAAATCAGTAAAATGGTTCATAAATTCAGTAATATGGTTTATAAATTCAGTACTATGCATGTTATTAAAACATATATTTTTTAAAATACTGTATTTTTTAATATTTCAATAAATTTTCCGAGTTATTGTCAAGTTTTTCCCTGAGTTTTTGCTGAGTTCTGAGTTTTTAAAATTTTGGGTCAGCCAAGTAATTGTAGAGTTTTTTAAACTATGGCTTGAATGTTGTAATACCAAACCCTTGCCATTCATTTATGCAGTATCAGTATGGATACATAATTATAGTTACATGTATAGACTCCTAGGAATATAGAGTTTGTGAATAATGAATGTGTGATTCTGTCATGTGTACAAATGCACCTCCTCAAAAACATTCCCCACCACTTTGTTGTTACATGTTTCATGTTTCCCATTTCTGACAACTTTTGCAAAAGGGCAAACCTCCCCAATGACTAAGATCAAATCTAATGAATCTGAGGGCTTTTTGGGAACTTACTGTGGCATTCTTTTGTCACATAAACAATCATCAAGCTGTTCATATAACTACAGAAGCACAATTGCTAGGATTACTCAAGTTATTGGATGAAAATAGTTATTTAAACAATCAGAAAATATACAAAAAAATTATTATCATACACAAAAAATGGTTTATTTTAAGGGTAGCAGATCCTTGCTACATTTGCACAGCCTACAGGACAGATATCTGTAATCCATTAATTTATGTTAACAATGTAACTCATTAAACAATTAATCAAATTTTGTATTAATTTAAGCTTTTTCTTTGTTTATGTTTTTTATAGTTTTTTAGTTGTCCTATAGAACTTTGTATAAATGAACACATAGTTTTTGTGTTTAAAGGCACTCACTTCTATAAGTTTTTTGTGGGACCCACTGTAAAAGTAATGGTGCCAGTTTAAGTTGGTTATGTTCCCCAATAGTCAAAATCACATTTAGAAATTAATTAGATAAAAACATATAATGTAAAAAAGTGAAAGCTTATACAAACAAGTGGGAATCAAAACCAAACAGAGAAATGAATGTGGAAATCATTATTGCTTTATAAGCCAAGTGCAATGGCACTAAACTTTACACCACCATGTCCTATTGTTAGGGCTTCTATAATACTGTCCCTTTTAAATGTTCTGGGAATCAACTTGCATATTTTTGTAAGTGTATATTGTGAGCTCACCAAGTCAAAATTTCAATCACCAGGAGAATTATTCCAAGGCCCCAAAAATGTCCATGCAAGCATCTCCATGGACAACCTTTCAATAAAGAACATTTATATGATCAAACAGTGTGAGATAAGAGTGCTCATAATCCAGGTGGCAGTTTGGATAAATCTTTTGACATCTTACTGACAAACCGCCAATCGGGTTTATGCTCTAGACCAACCAAAATAGTTGCCTAAGCATATGTTTTTTCAAAAGGAGTTTTCCCTCAAGAAAGGCTCCAAAGAGAGTTAGATTCTTAAAACAAAACCAAAAAATTCCAGAAAACACCAAAATTTTATATCTTTATGAGTTGCTTGTCGCAGCAAACTGTTTGGTAGAAAACATTCTTCATTAACAAATAAAAGAGGTTACATTAAAAAGAAGTTACAAATTACTGTAGATATTAAATATATCTACCTACCTAGAGACTACTGTAGAAACAGTAGTTAACTAAGCTAACTAAACAAAAATAACACTGACCATTAATATAAAAAGATAATATTCTAACACCCTCCCTTAATGGTCAATCCGTCAACAACACCAAGTTGCCCCCTGAATTTTACAAACTTATCCCGGCTCAGAGACTTGGTGAGAATATCTGCAGTCTGATCCGCTATTGGAACATACTACAGCTGAACTGATCCGTCTTCTACCAACTTGCGAATGTAGTGACAATGAAGCTCGACATGCTTGGTACATTCATGGAAGACTGGATTTTTGGCCAGTTTGAGCACCCCTTGATTATCAATTACAAGGGAGAAGGGCCTGCTTGTGACATGTGCATGTCAGAAAGCATCCTGCGGAGCCAAACTGCCTCACATGCTGCTTTAACAGTTCCTCGATATTCAGCTTCAGTCGAGGAAAGAGTCACTGCCTGCTACTTCTTGTTGGTCCATGTTACAACACCTGTACCCAAACTGAATACGTACCAAGAAGTAGATTTTCGGTCATCCATTGATCCTGCCCAATCTAAATCTGTATAACCAATCAGCTTTGGATCCTTGCATCTGCCATACAGAATGCCATAATCGGAAGTGCCCTTAACATATCTCAGCACTCGCTTCGTTGCAATCCAATGATCAGCTTTTGGAGCTGTCATGAAGTGAGAAATGTAGCTCACTGCAAAACTAATGCCTGGTCTAGTGGCAGTGAGGTGGATGAGACTGCCCACTAGTTGCCTGAATGTCGTTTCATTGACCGGAGGCGAATCAGAGTTGGCTGACAACTTCAGCCCCTTCTCCATAGGTGTGGAGGCAGGTTTGCAGTCCTGCATCTGAAATTTGTCAAGCAAACTTCTGGCATATTTAGACTGAGAGATAAAGATGCTACCAGTGGTCTACCAACCTTCAATACCCAAACAATAATGGAGAAGCCCTAAATCTATCGTGTCAAAGGCCTGACACAAATCCTGTTTGATTGCTGCAATCAAATGTGTTGAACTGCTAGTAATGATCAAGTCATCAACATAGATAACAAGAAACAAAATATCATCACCAAAGTGCTTGGCATACATATTATTGTCAGAAGGGTTGCGCTGAAAACCATGATCAACCAAGTACTGATCAATCTTGATGTACCATGCACGAGGCACCTATTTCAGTCCATAGAGTGCTTTCACGAGCTGACATACCTGATGTTCTTTGCCGGCAACCTTGAAACCAGGAGGCTGTGTCATGTAGACTTCTTCCTACAACTCACCGTTGAGAAAGGCACTCTTGACGTCCATCTGATGAACTGTCCATCCAAATTGAGCTACAATAGAAAGAAGACGAATGGTGCTCATCTTGGCAATAGGAGCAAAGGTCTCCTCGTAATCAATGCCCTCCCGCTATGTGAATCCCCAAGCAACTAATTTGGCCTTGTACTTATCCAAAGTACCATCGGCATGATACTTGACCTTATAAACCCATTTGCAGCTAATAGGTTTCTTCCCAAGAGGAAGATCAAAAAGAACCCAAGTGTGATTCTTCAAAAAACTATGGTATTCTGTCTGCATAGCTTTTTCCCACTCTGGAATTCCTTTAGCCTCTAAATATGTATAAGGCTCATAGGTGTTGTGGATGTTGGCCATAAGAGCAAAATTGACTATTTTGTTGCTTACTCTTTCTGCTAACTAATCTGCCCTCAATGAGTTCATCATCATGAAGATCTTCGATAGTCCTGAGCCGCCACTTAGGCCGACGAGTAGAAGTACCAACATCTGGAATAGGAGAAACAACATCTCCTGGGATTTCTGAAACAACATCATCTAGATGTGAGTCCTAAGGAAAATCAGGTGGTGTTAGATCATGACTGGTAGACTCCTCATCTTCAGAGTCAGAATGCTTTGAAGCCCTCCCATCAGGGGAACCAAGAGGAAGACTAACACCCTCGTCAGAAGCCTTCATAGGCTGATCCTCCGGACTAGTAGTAGGATCAAATGGACCAGTAGTCTCATCAATCACAACATCATGACTGAATATGAGATGATCTCTCTCCACATCAATCAAACTATATGTCTTGTGATTGTCGCTGTAACCAATAAACATAAGTGTCTAGCTCTTGGAGTCCAACTTGGCGCGCTTGGCGTCTGGAATCCATACATAAGCTGTAGAACCAAAAACTTTCAGATGGCCCACCTTAGGCTTACGTCCCGACCAAGCTTCTTCTGGAGTCATCTTCTTAATAGCTTGTGTAGGTGACCGATTCAAGAGGTAGACTGCAGTGTAAATTGCTTCAGCCCAGTATTTCTTAGGTGCATTTATGTACTCCAGCATAGAACGAGCCATTTCAGTAATGGTGAGATTCCTACGTTCAACGACACCATTCTGCTGAGGGGTGTATGGTGTGGTAAGTTGGCGATTAATGTCGTGTGTAGCACAAAAAGTAGAGAAGTCAGCTGAACAAAACTCCCCCCCTTATCTGACCTTAGAGTGACAATTTGAGAACTTGATTCTTTCTCAACTAAGGCCTTATACTGCTGAAATGTATTGAACACATCTGATTTATGTTTCAAGAAATACACCCACATTTTTCGACTGAAATCATCAACAAATAATAAAAAGTACCTGGACCCAATAACAGATGGAGTGTTCATTGGCCCACATACATCAACGTGAACCAGTTGAAGTACCTTGGAGGCTCGCCAAGAATCACCATCCGAAAAACAGTGCCTGATGTTGCTTCCCAGCTTGATAGGCTCCACAAACTCCATGATTTTGAGTTTGGATCTCAGGTAGACCAGCAACCAAACCCTCCCGAGACAATTGAGAGAGATAGTGCATATTCAAGTGCCCATAACGCTAATGCCAAAGTTTGCGGATGGTTGTACTCCTGGTTGTCAAAGCATGCTCTTGAGAAACACCGGAATCAACAAATCTATACAAACCATGATCCTCAAGTCCCATAGCAATTGTAGTACAAGTCTCCCTATCAATGATGCTGCAAGTGGACGAACTGAAAACAACATCCAGTTGAGGAGAATGCCTCATGATCTGGCTGACGGAGAGAAGGTTATGTTCCATGCCAGGAACATAGTAAACATCAAGAAAGAGTAAATTTCTTCCTCCTGAGTGAATCTGGGCAGTGCCCTTACCAGCAACTATGTACTCTTCACCTCCTCCAAAAATGACAGAATCAAAGAAGGGTTCAAATTTTGTGAACCAATCCCGACGATGAGTAAAATGTCGTGAAGCCCCTGAATCAATATACCAAGCAGAAGATTGGACTGGATCTGCAATTCTTTTGGCCATAAACGCATAGAATGCAAATTCTTTCTGCTCAGTGTGCTTCACGACATTTTCCTTTTGTTGAGACCCTCACCGCTTCTTTTGTTCAGAAGCCAAACAAACGCGATAGTCACCCTTCATGTGAACGTATTTATGGCAATAATTGCACTGAACGTTCTTCTTCTTCTTCTTGTCCTGAGAAGAACCAGAGCCTTTTGACTAAGAAGCTTGCACCTTTCCTTTGTTCTTAGCAGAAGATTTGGTAGAGAACGCTTGCTCTGTGGAGGTGGAACTAGTACTGCTTCCAAACTGTTGTCTCCAGCGATCCTACTATAGAAGCTTGTTACACAAGTCTGGAAACTTCAAGTCAACATTTGTTGAAGTAATATTGAGCGTCTCAAAGAAATGCTCATACAACTTTGGCAAACTCTTCAGAGTAATAACGACGATATCCTCTTCCTCCATTGTGCGACCAATCGCCTCCAACTGATCACGAATGTCCTTAATCTTCGTCAAATGTTCCTGTAAGGACATTTTCTCATCCATCATGATGGAAAAGAGCATGTTCTTGAGAAAGAATGCTCTGCTCTTGTCGGAGGTTGCATGAAGGGCCTTCAGATGATCCCAAATTTCCGTAACAGTTTTGTCAACCGGTACCTGAGGTAGCTGCTCATCTATGACTGAGAGTTTGATGAACATGACGACTTCCCGGTTGCATTCATCCCATTTGTCCTGATCCTTTCCAACAATGGTAGGTCGAGGTGATGTACCCAGAAAAACCGCATCAAGACACCAATACTCGAAGATGGTTAGCATACGTTGCTTCCAAGTGTTGTAATTCTTCCCGTTGAACTTCTGGCTACTTTTGAGAATTATATTTGTCAGTGATGCCATCACGTACCCTGAGGTCAAACTAGTGAAGGCAAAACAAAAACAAAAACAGCACAAATTCAAAGCAGAAACCCTAGCACGAATTTTGAGGCATTGTGAAGACAAAACCCAGAAGATCTGAAGAGTACCCAAAAAAGGTGGCTGAAAACCCAAAAAAAATTCTGAATATGCAGAAAATTTCGTCAGCACCCAATTGCACAAATTTCAAGGCACAAAAAACGAGACCCAAAAAAAACGAAAGACAACCCAATTGAGATCTCGAAAAACCCACCAAGAATCTGTAATAAAAATAAAATTTTGACTTAATCTGAGGGTTCAAAACCCTAGTCGAGTTGTCTGGAAACCCTAGCCGCCGTTAAAGCTTGAAAAAATTGCAGAAAATGTCTAAAAATTGTGGGTAAAACCCTAGCACACAGCAGAAAATAGAGGATTATGTAAAACAAAGAAAAATACGCCAAAACGTATCCACAAGGTGAAAATCGCATCAAAACGCAGGTCCAGAAAAAATGACTTTTTGCAAGAAAAAATCTTGGCCCAAAAAGCAGTAAAAAACCACGACTGGAGCAGATTTCAAAGTCTTGTCTATGGCTCCTTCTGAAAAAAAAATGCGTTTACAGAAAACAAAATCCTGTCAACACCCAAGAGACAAAAAAACGCGGAAAAAGAAACGCGCGGCCAAAAACAGAAACGCGCAACCTCAAGCCCTATAAATCGCGCCCAGAAAAGGTTTGAAAACTTGGTCGCGACCAGAAGAAATGCGTCCTCCAGAAGAAAAAAACACACAGGTCACAAACGCGGGTTTGCAAAATGATCCACGGCCAGAAACCCTCGAAAAATTTCAGACCAAACAGCCACAAATTTACCCATAAACCCTAACCTGGACAAAATTCGAATTATGACTTTTTTAAGCCCACTAATTTTTAGGGTTTTTTTTCCTTATGGCTCTGATACCATGTTTGGTAGAAAACATTCTTCATTAACAAATAAAAGAGGTTACATTAAAAAGAAGTTACAAAATACTGTAGATATTAAATATATCTACCTACCTAGAGACTACTGTAGAAACAGTAGTTAACTAAGCTAACTAAACAAAAATAACATTGACCATTAATATATTCTAACACAAACCCCTAACTTCTAAGAGAAACATTTGTCACATGCATTTTCACACTCCCACTAAATAACTTCATCTTTAATTTTTGAACTATTCATTTGCTACTAGAAGTTATGGGAATCATCGTTTGAAAGTACAACTCAAATACATAGCGAGACCAAGAGACTTAGAGAGTTCTATTGCAAAACATCTCTTCTCAGAGACTGCTAATATTTTATTAAGGGCATAACATAACACAGTAGAGAGTGCTAGCTTAATATGTCTTGTCAGAGATCACTACCTTCTATCCCATAATAACATGGGAGAAATAGCTTATGTCTCTTGTCAGAACTAGCCATTCATACCTCCCACATTGTTGAAGGGCTAAATTCTTTTATACAGAATTTGTTCTCTTTGCTAATGCTCTTATTTTCATCTACACATGGTTCTTTTCGTTCTGGACCTATCTTTATCGCCCTCATCCATGAAGCACTAAATTGTTTTAGACAGAATTTGTTCTCTTCATGTATGTTTTTATTTTCAATTATTCATGGTTTATTTAGTTCTGCTACTATCTATATGCTAGAATTGTTGTAAGTAAAAATCACTTGTGCTGGCCAACACTCTCGGTTCCTCAACTGAATAGAAAAGTGCATTTATGGGCCCAGTTAGATAGGAGAGGAGGTCGCAGGTAATAATCTTGATATAGTTTATGACAATAAGTTAACTAGCTATTGAATGATAATGAATTAAATACAAAATATGGCCTAGATTAGGTAAATGCAACAATAACAAAACATATATAACAAGAATTCAATTTATTGCGTGTGGAGTCCATTTTTTGTTATTTAACCATTGTTATTTCTCAGTTCTAGCAACATAGCTCTCAAATACCATTACAACATGAATCAGATATGTCAATGCCTATCCTAATAAATTATGGCTGTTAGAACTTAGCATTAACCACTGATATTCCTATTAAGTTTTCCCCCAAAATATTTGTTAATCTATCAGAATCTTTTCTGGCTTTTCGTCTATGGTAGTATTAAGTTGGCTTCCTGCTTGATAGCTTGGTTTGTGATATCACATATTACTTACTAGGATACAATAAAACCTAAGTCACAGAATTTGCCAGATTTTATCATTGAAATTTGGAATCCAGAAAATGTTTTAAAAAAAACCTAAATTTTGTTTGAAAGTTGCCAATTATATTTGTCTGTACACAGTTGTACTGTATCTGAGTTTGTGACAGGAAGGAACTAGTGTTTGCAGCAGGCATCGGGTGTTTCTCAGTGGCAGTGGTGTCGAGGGTTTTCCAGATCTGTAGGCTGCAGCAGCATCAGTACTGTGTCTGCAGATCATTTGAAAACTTGCAGTCCAAGATACAGGGACACTGACTATACTCTTGAACCTGTCTCTATCTCATGAGATGTCAGATCACGCTTTGTTTAATGTCAAAACACAGAAACAATAGACATTCCAGGCCATTCATCTGCTCTCATTCAATGGTTATAAGCTGAGTGTCATTGGCACATTTGGAAGGAGCGAGCTTAGCTCAGAGCTTTCACAAAGATGCTGAAAAGGTCTGATGTTTGGAGATCCACTGGATTTAGGCAAAGGTTAAGGGCTCTACAGAAGACTAACCTGGACGGAACAAACTTGGCAAATGTGTTAGTGATGTTTAGCAGGACAGCCAAATAATTATCATGCTAAAGCGGAAAGATTATTTTCTTCAGAGTTTATATGCTAACAGTGGAGTGAGTAGTTGTATGCTTCAGTTGCAGGAGCATTCTGAAGCTATGCACAGCAATGGACATTGTAATTCAAAATTTATAGGAGAAAGCTGTTAAGTGTTTTTCCTATTGGAGATTGCAGATGAGTGCATGCCCGTCATTTACATTCTACTGGCCGAACTTTTGACATAATTTCCCATTTGACTTGAAAACTTCATTTGAGAAGATATATCACAAAATTAAGCTGTTTTGCCATTCACACATTTTCTCAGCCTCATAGAATCCTCCATGCAGATGCAATTGATGCTTGATTAAATTTTTGTTTTGTCAAAAATTTAACGAACTTTGTAAACTCATATATCAGGATGATATCATGATAGTACTCTCCACGATTAAGAGGTAGATACAAAACTTAATAGAGCTGGGAAATGGCAGCACCCAGATACCACATGCATGAAGCTCAAAACTTAAAAAATAAACTTTAACAGACTATGGTATCTGGAAAGCTTGGGCATCCAACCTAACAATGTGGCCAAAGCAATAGGAACTAGACAGGAACTTCAGATACAGAGGCATGAGAAAATTCGATTTTGACAGATCTAGACTCCCACATCCTGGCCAATCCTCTCAAAAAAGAAAACAGTTCAAGCTCGAAAATTCACAGCTTTGTTAATCATAGTTGATTGGTCAAACCTGAAGTTCTAATTTGTGCAGTCCAATCATCTGCCATTTAGGGCCAGGCTATCTTCCAAAGGCGAGACATTGTCCCTATCTGCATACCCTTCGCAATATAATTCTATATTTTTTAGCCTCCTCCAACTATTTATGAAACCATAATTTCTGGTTACCTTTGCAGGTGTTCTAGTGCCCACAAGGAGGATCCAGGGGTGAAAATTGAGAATTGGAAACAATGTCAACCAAATTAATGGTTGCAATCAATAGAAATATAGAGATACCTAGTAGTTTCAGGCTAGATACCAGATTGAAAGAAAATGGGAATAAATGTGGAAATGATGTTACTGTTTGTCAAGAGTTTTGCTGATATCGTGCCTATGGAAGACAGGCCAGAAGTCTGCAGTTTCCTGTTGGAGGTTTCTGCATTTTCAAAGATTAGGCACTTTGCTTCCATAAAATTTCACAGAAGCATAAAATTTTTATTTTATTTTTCTCAGTACTGATCTATGCAGTCTGGAATTATAATTTTAAAGCCCATCTAGATTTATAATTTGACTAAAACTGAAACAAATACCTGCACCCGTAAATCCCCAAAGAGCATAATACAGCATGCTTGTACTTTTCACTTTTTTTCCTAAATTTATGTAGTTGTCAACCTCTAGAGAGACAATAAACTTCATAAACTAACTTCAGGAATTTGATTGAATAGTTAAAAGGAAATGTGTTTATCTTATTATTCCCAAAAGCAAACAAGTAACTCTTATTAGCTCTTTCTAACAGAATTACATGTATTTTTAGGAATAGCTTGTTACTAAGTAATTAATTTGTGGAGCAGCACACCAACTCATGATTCCCCATGTTTGTTTCCTCATAAGCAGAAGCTCTAAGAGAGAATCATTGTTATGTATATAGTTTGCAAATCTACAATACAAGCACTTTCACCTATCAACACTCATTGACACTTTGTAAAATGAATTCAAAAAGAAGCTACTCACAGTCAATCGTGTTCTCCATTCTCTTGCATTTTCAACTCTCTCAACCATTTTCTCATCTGCACTTTGGGATATGAACTGTTGTTCCAAGTTGCGAAGTTTTTTGTCCATTTGATATGCTTCAATGTAGCGACAACGCTGCACAAGGTTGAAATTTCAATGGAATCAACAATATATCTTTAACAACTTGAAATTATTTTATTTCAAAGAAAACACCATAATCTCAAAAGAGAACACAAAACCAGTAATAGAGAAAGTGTTCATCAACATCTCAATCAAATTATCATGTCAGTTAACATCACCAGAGAAAAGGACTGATTAATTCCTTAATTCACTAAAATCTCATGCAAATTTTAAGACACCTAAAGACTGCAAAGAATCATATTAAAAATTTTCAGAAATGAAACAGATGTCCAATTGAAACTGCAATGCAATCAGGTAAGGTGCAATGGTTTGTCACGAGAACTTCGACTTATATAGCCTTTGGCCTACTGCTATACATGTTAATCAGCTATCAGTCCTGAACCTTAAGACTAGTCAGCGCCATTCATTCTGAAGAAATGAAAAAAATTGCAGTAATAAAAAAAACTAGCATTCAATATATTCATGTGATCAGTGAACTCTCCAGCAGATGACTTTGCTAGAGCCCAAAAGTGAATCGCCCTTCTCAAGCTGTGCCTGCACCTAATTCTACAATTGCAATTGCTTGTTCATGTTTAAGAAGACCATTAAATCTTTTTGAGTTGAGACCAAAGCTCATCAAGCATAAGAACTAGAACTAAGTTATGCTGCTTAAAAGATCATATAAATTATGTTATTCTTCTTTCTAAAACATCAAAGACTTGAAGCCTACAACCAAAAGCACAAACACCACTATTTATAGCACCAAGTTCTTGCAGCATAAAGCAAATTCGATATACTTCAATGTAGCGACAACTCTGCACTAGTTTGGAAAATCAATGGAATCTACAAATATAACCAGAAAATACTTTAAGAAATTAATTTTAAAGAAAACACCATAAGATAGAAAGGGAACACAAAATGAGTAATTGAGAAGTGTTTGCAAACAATTCAATCAAATTATCATTTTCGTTTAAAAACAAAAAGATAGGACTAATTAATCCCTTAACTTGCTAAAATATCATGCATATGACAATGCTCAAAGTGACTAAAGACTGCAAAGACAAGCCAAATTTAAAAACTTCAGAATTCAAACTGATTCCAAATAGAGATTCCTTGCAATCAGGTTTTCTGCAACAGTTTCTTATGAGGATTTTAACTTATATATCCTTAGCCCTAGTGTCATATAGCTAATTAGATATCAATCATGAACCTTACAACCTAGCCACTGCCATTTATTCCAAAGAAAAGAAAAGAATAGAAAAGAAATTGCTGCTATAGAAATGACCAGTATTCAATGTATTTGTGTGATTAGTGGACTGTCCAGCCAAAGACTTGCTAGTGTCAAAAGATGTCATGTTGAAACTGACCCTAAAACCTTTTGAGCAGAGACCAAAGTTCATTAAGCATACAACTAGAATTCAACATGCTGCTTACAAGATAATATTATCAGATTGTCCTTACCAAAACTTTAAAGGCTTCAATCCTATAAAGAAAAGCACAAAATCCACCATTTATTGCACCAAGTTCTTGCAGTCTAAAGCAAGTATGATATGAATAACTGTAGCAACAATGCTGTGCAATTTGGAATTTCAGGTGAAATCTACAAATATAACCTCATATAACTTGAAAGTACTTTATTTTAAAGAAAACAACATTCTCAAAAGAGAACACAAAAACAGAAATGGGGAAGTGTTTGCAAAGTGGAAACATCTCATCAAATTATCATGTTAGTTTACACAACCACAAAATGGAACTATTTAATCCCCCATATATTGATAAAATCGCATACAAATATGACAATGTTCAAAGAGACTAAAGACTGGGAAGATAAGCCAAATTAAAAAATTTCAGAATTAAAATTGATGTCAAATTAAAAATGCATTGCAATCAGGTTAGTGCAACAGTTTGTTGGGAGAACTTCAACTTATACACCTTTGGCCCTAATGCCAAGCATGTCAATTAGCTATCAATAACGATTCTTGCCACTATCATTTACTGATTTTATTCCAAAGAAAAGAAAATAAACTGCTGCAATGGGAACAAACACCATTCAACATCGATGCTCAATTTGAATCATACCCCTGTTAAAGAATAAATCAACCAACACCTAATGTTTCAAGACCAAGATGATAGATAAAACAATATTATTCCATACAATAAATGCAAACAAACATGCATAAATTCATGATACCTACACTATGCAATAAATGCAAGTGGGTACAAATATAGGATATGTGACAGGAAAGAGATGGCAAAAACAACCAATTGAAAGTGTAACTCCTATACAAGATGTCAGCAATTAATCCCCCAAGACTTGCTCCAAAACAAGCCAAAGCAAGCAAAACCAAGGTGTAAGGAAATAAATAACAACCTCAGAAAATGCAATAAAAAACCTATACCAACACCCACCTTAAGCACAACTTAGGTGGGTGAAAAATGAGTCTCAGCAAATGTGTAGCCATGATTGGTGCCCATTTACAAAAGATTTCCCTCATCAAGAAAACAAGCCTCCCAAAACAGAATAGCCTCCTGATATCCCTGCAGGATTAATGCCTCCGCATAGAAGAGAGAAAGAAGGCACAAATGCTCTCATAACAAGTGTTGAAGTTGGTCTCTTGATATCAAACAATGCCATCTTTCTTGAGGAAGAAAAAAACAATGCACCTTTGTTTAGGAAGAAAGAAACCTTGTGCTGCAAATCTGTTGTATTCCAACTTCAAAGGTGGAATGAGGAGAGGAAAAAAGAAGATCTCTTAAAAATGTTAATCTATACCCTTGTTAGTGCTGAGATGTGCAACTATCTAATCCATCATTCCATCAAACCACATCACACCCCAAAAGAAAGGCCATTTCTAGGACATCAAACTTGGATGAAGCAGAACAACAAGTGGTTGAACAAGTGGGACATCAAATTACACGAATGTCCTTACACCAATAGTGAAATAAAAAACTATGTGAGGGAAAAATTTAGGACTGCCATGTGGTCAAATCAAATTGGGCGAAAAAAAGTATACTACATCAAAGAGTTTAACCCGACAAAGGATCACGGTGAAAAAACCTATTTAGGGGCAGCTATTAAAGGGAAAGCGAGGCTGTTAGTTGCACAATTGAGGACAGGATCGCACCATCTTAGGTGTGAGATGGGTAGGTGGAAGATACCTAAGGAAACCTAGGAAGAAAGAACGTGCATATTCTGTAATAAGGGAGTGGTAGAGACGGAATGGCACTTCGTCATGGAATGCACAGCTTATGAAGATATCCGCAATCAGTACGCAAATAGTTTGGATGTGGACAATATGCAGCAGTTATTTAAGGAGGATAAAATCAACCAGACGGCCAGCCTTCTAGTCAAAATTAAAAGCAAGAGATCCAACTTGGAAAAGAGTTTGGAGACAATTTAAGTTGCTTGTCTTGGTCCCATAGACTATTTAGTCTCATGGACGTCATTAAAATCTTTCATTTCATTTCATTTCAGGACAAGGACCTCCATGGGACAGCAAGATGCCATGGGGATATTCCCCTGCCACCCATCATCACCACCAACAAGGAGGAGACATCCCTAGGATGTTTCCCTCAAATAAGGGATGTTTTTGGGGCATCCCCCTTGACGGGGAAGTTGAGGGCGCATCAAGACATTCTTGGTACCATTTGGAAACCTATTCCAGTCTCTCAAACACCCCCAAACCTGTCAACCTTCTCCCACACTTGAAACATCAAAAGGCAATTTATTCTTTAAAGTAAAGGTTGTTTTTGGAACTATGAACCACAAACCCTAACCTTAAAATCTAATTGACCCCACCCACACCCTAAACACTCAAAAAACCTATAAAAAGACATTATAGTAATAAAGTTCTCTAAAGATTGAAGATTTGATCAAAAATAGCGAGGATTTGGTGTTGGAGAAATCAAAAAACACGATGATAAGATTATGAAAAAAAGGTGTGCACCATTAAAGTTTGTGATTTATTTAAGGACCCTGAACTCCTCAAGGGGTGCTATCACTCGAACTTGCTAGGGACTTTACCTATAAACCCCCACCCACCACCATGCCCAAACTTAGGCCCTCGGTCCGCCCCTTCCAAGACTTCGTGGAACTATGAGATTCTAATCAAAAGTCTCAGACCAAACTATAGAAGATGAAAGCATGAAAAGGAGAGAGAGCAAGAGGGTCTATATGTACCCTCATTACATCCAAAGAGAAAAGGCCTCCAAAAGAAGAGCAAGAACTAGAAATGGGTGTCAACAACAAGGCCATATAAGCTACCCACATGCAAAGATACTTCCCTAAAGAGAGAAAGATCAAAAACTGCTCAAGCTTCTCCAAGCTGATGCTAAATTATGACAAATGTTAATCAGTTAAATCAGGGACTTCCAATAGGTGTCAACTTGAACAATGCTAAAGGTGAATCATAGGATTCAAGTATTGTAGGTTGTTGCCATGTCAAAATATAGAGGTGGAAAAAGAAGAGGGTCAAAAAGTACCCTCGTGATATCTAGAAAAAGAGAGTCAACAGAAAACAAATATCCTCAAGATGAGAGTCCACAAACAGATAAAGAATATCTAATAAGCAAACAAATCCCAATGAGGTAGATCAATAAGATACATATGATCCTACTAAAAAGAACCACTGGAAACCCTTGATGAAGCAACACTAAACTTTGTCAAAGCAATAGGTTAAGGTGAAATTTTAGTGCATGTCATGTGACTACACTGCATATCTCATGATGCGTCCAAATTAGATGCTTGAGTATTAACAACTATCAAGCTACAAGTGCTAGAGGATAAGAACCTCAACCTCAAAATGGAGAGTCAAAGATAAAGAAGGTGAAGCCTCTAAATCTACAATAAAAATCAATGAAGCCGAAAAATCAACAAAGCTATCATTGAAGGGGAAACAAAAGTCTTCAAGATCAAATGTCTAATAAGTAAACAGCATTATGGGGTAGATAAAGAAGACAAATATGATCTTGTTGCAAAGATTTGTTGGAAGCATAGTTGTCGGGAGACGCAAGGTATTGGTACTGGTATGGGGACGGGGACGCCAATCAAATTAGGGTACGTGAGTTAAACAAATAAGGAGATGGCTATTTTATATGTAAATGATTCACCGAATATCTTGGGTACAGGGACTGGTACGTTGTCTATGTTCCCATAATGGAGAATCCCGACAACTATAGTTGGAAGCCCTTGAAGAAGCAATAGTGAACTTTGTCGAAGCGACAACTAAAGGTAGAATCTCAATGCATGTCATGTGACTACACTACACATCCCATGACCTGTCCAAATCAAATGCTCAAATATGAACAATTATCAAAGATACAAGTGTTGGAGGAAAAGAATCCCCAACCTTGAAATGGTGACTCAAAGATAAAGAAGGTGAAGCCTCTAAATTTGCAGTAGGAATCAATGAAGCAAAAAGAATCAAGAGAAGTCTAAGTAAATCATATGATGGATTCTCAAAAACATCATGGGGTACAAGACAATCCATCACATGATCATCTAAGAATAGAGAATCATCAAAATATGTATGCACCTCCCAAATTTCGGTCCAAAGAATGCGAGTGCACTCAATGGGTGAGAAATGTGTCGACACAAAAACTAATCAATCCTAGAACATGGTCAATCTTATCATCCATACTTGCTTCCACCAAATATTGCCTTGTCCAAAAGAAAGTCCACAAAATGGCTAAAAAGGTTAATCCATCTGAAATGCTTCATGATTCTGTCTTGCTAAGACTTGTAGTTTCATCTATACAAAGTGACAACAAAAGGATGAATTGAAATACCCATTATTAACTACGACAGACTCCTCAAATCAGTCAATCAAGAGAACCCCAAAAATAAAACTTTACCTCAGTTTAATGAATACAACATCCACATATAAGACCCCAAACAAATAAAGGTTTAGTTTAATTCACCAAGTTCTGTTACTATGACAGTAAGGCTAAAGGAAATGTTTCCCTTGAGTCTTTTATAAATTGTATCTTATATGGCAGTGAAACCGCCAGGACTTTTATCTTGGACAAAATGATTCAAAACAACAGTATTCTTATATTAAGGGTGTTTTGTTTGCAGCAGTGATTGCCAGGGATAAGAAGCCGTTTCAGGGGACAGGGACATCAGGAAGGGGACAAAATATTAAACAAAAACTAAATAGATAGTTTTTTTATTCAGATTTTAATTTCTTCCCTTTTCAAATTTATGGTTTCTGTTTCAAAAGTTGACAGTTAAAAGTCAAATCTACATAACTGTTCTTTTCTTTCCAAATTGAGCAGATCAAACATGTCACCAATGT
Source organism: Sequoia sempervirens (assembly GCA_007258455.2). NCBI lineage: Eukaryota > Viridiplantae > Streptophyta > Pinopsida > Cupressales > Cupressaceae > Sequoia > Sequoia sempervirens. The sequence goes on from VDFB02076297.1 coordinate 624,587, forward strand.
AAGAGATGTGCAGATGTATATCTACAATCACCACACATACATGCACTATTTTGATCTTTCTCGAAGAAGGAATTTATCAAATTTTGTTGAAACCAAAGATGCATCCTTTATTGTCTTGGAGAAGATGATTCAGTTGCAATAGCCCTTTTAACTAATGGTCATGACACAAGAATGGAATTGATGTGCTCACAAAGTAGAGCACGTGGGTCAAAGAAGTTGTGAACAGTGACACTTTTGAGCAGATGTCAATACATCATCTCCATCACATTCCCAATTTTCATGGTGACTAGATTACATAGCCTCTATGGCTCCAAGCCTTGGAGAGATATGAGTGCATTGATAGCATGCCAAGGCCATCGTACAACAAAGAGAGCCTACCTTGTAGTTCTCGAATGAGTGCATTCAGCCTATAATTCAGCAAAGGTGGGGAAGCTCAGAAATCCTTTGCACACACACATATGCATTGAACCCAAATTGGTATGTGCAAAAAGCCTAATAGAGTTCTCCCCATTGATGACATGGAGTTGAAGAGGGGCTTCACGAAGGCTCTCAAGAAGATTTATAGTGCAGAGAAGGCCTCATTAATCTGACATGAATGGACCAAATTTGTTGAACTAAGGGCCTACTTGAGTTCAGTGAAGTACTGAAGTTAGATAGGGAGCTCACACATGACAACTCAGTAGCATGTTGGTCATAGTATGAACCTCCATCACCAATAGACACACTAGCCAATTCGCCTTTTAGCATAGGTTTCTGGTGCCTGTATTGTTGAAAGAAACTGGTCTACATATAGCTTTTCCAAGAAGAACAAGTTCAACTCTAGGAGAATAGAAAGCTTATGGTTGTATAGAGTGCCTTGTGTCTCATGGATCGCAAGACACTTAAATACAAAGAGAAACCAACATCACAATCAGTTGTAGACCTAGAGGAGCTAGTACAGATTGATAAAGATCAGGCTACAAATGAAGGGTTGGTTGGTGTCCAATTGCAAGAGATAGACAAGTCTAGCAATTCTACAAAGACGAGCGTGCCACAACATTTACATCAAACAATGAAATAATTGTCCTATTGTACTTTGCATTGCAAACTTGATGAAATTGAATAAATATATGTTTGAATTTTATATCAGTTGATTGTCAAAATTGTATGCACAAATGATAAATGGTAAGTTCTTTTTACTTTTACTATTTTTGGTAGTTAACTTTTCAAATAACAATTTTTGATATATTACTTTAAACATGGGCCCCAAACTTTTAAAAAAAATATGTCCATCCACAAAGCTCATACCCCCATCCCAAAGACTCCATCGAACACAGGTTTGCAATGAATCAAATGGCAATGCTTTTAATATTTTCCCTAAAGATGGGTCCAATTGTGTGGCTTGAAATGTCGGAACTTATGAATACTACACACATGATCCCAAACAAGTTATAGAAATGTTACTTAATGTGAACAAAAAAACAGTAACAAAATAGAACTCCAGTCATATGGCATAGGCCTTCATGCATTTAAATATAGGGTGGATTTATGATGAATTTACACTATCATAAACAAGACTTTCTTTTTTATTATTTATTTCATATAGGACATGCAGGAACACAACACCAGAGATGCATGTAAATTCTTCTTTAGAAAGTCGGAGAAGAAAGAGATGTTTCTAGTTCAGATACTTTTTTGCACCAAGATTACATGCTTCAGTAAGCACATAGGGGGGCACAGCTAAATAAACCAAGTAAACTCATACATGAATATCCCCAACCATCACCTTAAGTTTCAATAGCATATGCACTGTTAATAAAAAGCCAATATTACCAGACGAAAAGACTAGTCATATTATTACTTTTTTCTTTTATCTATTCAAGATTTATGTTAACTTGAAAGTGAGCACCAGTAATCCACCTGGATGAAAAAGACAACAAGCAGACTGCCAGCAGAACAAGAAGGATCTTGTATGGTTATCTCTAGAAGGCACTTCTGCATAAATCTTTCCTCTTCCCTGTACCATGGTAGCTCAATCATCCTATCAACCAATTTTCTCCGTATGCATAAGAAACATATCTCGCCAACAAGAACCTCCATTTCTGCAAGCCAATCTCGACATCTATTCATTTCTTCTGCTTCTTGAGCTGTAAATGTACCCCTTCTATTTTTTGATTGCCCAGCTTTTATTCGTAAACAATGTGTTCTCTGATAAAGATATGCTTCAGTCAGAAGTCCACACTCAAGCCTGACTCTGACGGCTGTCACAGCCTCAGGAAGAGTAGCCACACTTCCCTGCTGAGAGCCAGAATCTGTGACTCCTAACTGTCCATCACGTCCACTACAACGCAAAACCATCAAAGCTGCATCTGGATTCTGCCTTTCAAGCAAAACTCTCGCAATCTTTGGATGTGTTGTTGAACCAACAATTTCAGGAAGAATTCGACAAGCCTCCTGAAACATAACATCAGTGTTGCAATCTATCATATGATCATAAATATAAGAACCATACCTCAAAATAAATCTACAAGTGTTTCAATTCTAAGACTTTCAGTTTCATTTACATATTAATAACTTCAGGATATCTCAGAAGAGGAAGAATGTTGAAAGAAGTAGAATTGATTAACAATAAGCTTTGTCACACCAGCAGTCAACCCATAAACAAACTTGAGTAAATTCCTAGAAAAGAAAGTAAAAACAAAAATTATGCTCAGTTCATATAGAATGGAAATATTTTACTTTTAGCATGAAACATTATTTAGCTCCTGAAGAAACTAGAAATCTGCAAACTTTATCCCTTAATTTGCTGTACAAACATAAAATAATAAAACTTATAATTATTTAAATGTTCCATCAAAGATACTTTTAACCAATTTTGATACCAAATGTAATGTCCCAATTTTAACATCGAGACATTAATTAACAAAGAAGGAGAATAATTTTTTTAATGTAAGCCCAACATGAGATCACACCATCTTGCTGGTGGAGGTTTACTCATCTTGCCAGAGCAATGAAGCAAAACTCCATTAAAAGAAATTATAATCATTTAAACTATTCCAAAACATAATAGCACAAAGTTTCACTCTCGGAAAGAAAAGATGATACAAATAATAACTCACAGTTTAAATCATTCCAAAATGTCTCAATTGCTTAAATTGTTTTAAAACTTGGAAATATCTAAAATAATTATTGCCAATATACTTCAAATCCAAAATCAGAAAGGACAGTACAGACAGTCAGAAACATTTAATCCATTTACATTTAAATATGCATTTTGTATTTCAATTTTTTATTTATAATAATTACATTTAAAATTCACAGTTAAAATCTACACAAAAGGAATATGAAGTATGGTTTATAACTAAATGTTTATTCCACAATTTTAAATATATACTTGAAACAACAGTTTACCACTTTGTCTATAATTAATTAATAAGATTTGGCTGCATATATAAACACATGGAATATATATAAATTCTAGAGAAAATCTTAATGTGCAGGAAGACTCATGCTAGAAATTGGATGTTGCAATCTAAAAATATCTACAAGCTACTTTAATAAACCAGGAATGTTCTTGAACCATAATTATCACCAGTTTTGTCTAATGGATAGATTGTTCTAATTATAACATCAAAGTCAAATATAAGATCTTTTTATTGGAAAAGACCTTCATCAACCTTTGATCACAAAATGCATACAACATGTCATTAAACACAGCAGCTTACTTGGGAATAAAATGAGATTGCACTATGTGACGGGCCTGAACCTCAATTCTGTTATAAAACAAACAGAAGCAGTAACTACATAAGATGAGCTCTCATAAGGAAGTCAGAGGCTATCCTGAAAAATAAAATACAATGGTTTGAACCCTACCAGCAGTTATAAACAGATAGAACGAAGAAAAGAGTGTAGAACAGACCAGAATTAACAAATTCATACATTCAATCTTAAATACAAATCCGCACCGAATAAAATCACATGGAAAATAAATTACAAGGCCTTAATCAAGCATCCACTCTATTCAACATACATAAAGAAAAAAAGGCAATAATACCTCCAATGCCTCGTTTGTGCTGTCATCCAAAAGATAAAAGACCAAAGATTCAAGAACTAATTGTCTTGTGATCCCAAATGTTCCAGCATAATCATCCACTAAGTTTTTCCAGTCCACGTTGGGCAGGTTCCAGTGCCGATCAAACAAGTAATAAAGAAACTATAGCAGAATTAAGGGCATATAACTGAATATTGCTTAAAATTAAAGATTACACTGTACAGAAAAAAATTATAATTTAAGGATACAATTGCTCTCTTTGCAAGAATGAGATCAGAGCTCCCTTCTAAAAACAGAAGATCGACTGCAGCATGCAAATTCTCTGGTGGATACACAGATCCATCACGTTTGGACTTGAATGGCAATTGCGACAAAACCCCTCCTTGTCGCAGCCAACCAAGCTCACTAAATTCTCTTTCTAGTTCTTCATCAAAGTCATGTCCCATGCTCAGATTAGCCAAGGCATCTTCAATAAACAAAGTTGCTGGGGGTTGCGACCCAATCATTGTGGCATTATTCAAATAATCCGGCCAAGCTCGCTCAGAAGCTGCAACCTTTTTTTCATGAAATGCACTTCTCCAATGAGAGATACTCACATAGCGACATTCAACGCCCTCAAGAAATTCATGTCTTGCACACCAGGTCATAGCTTCTAAATGCTGAAAATTTTAGCAATATTAGAATAAAATTATAAATCCTTCTTAAATTCTAAGCAAAGTGTATTTGATCAATATGTCACATGATACTAAACTTGTTCACACCAAACAAATATCATTATCTAGTACCTAAATAAAGCATTGCTCAACTTCCTTCGAGATTAAATTTCAATAGCCAAAAGAAAAACAAAATTGCAGATTTAAAGAAACATTAATACAGGTTTCTTAGTAGCAACTTCTCAAAACATCCTAAGCTGACACAAAAATGCACAATCAGGAATTCAATGCTGTCTAAATTCATATACAAATATTTCATTCCTTTGAGCTTGAGGACTGTAAAATTATCAGAGTGGTTTTAGCAGAACATAGATTAATATTTTCAAACAATTTTTTTAATGACAAAGGATAGTAATCTGAGTATGTATTTATACAAAATATCTCAACAATTATTTAAAACAAGAGCATATCCAGAATCACTGCCAATCTGAGATGCAACAACACACATAGGTCCAGTGTTCTCTGCCCTGAAATCCCATTTGGAAACATTTTATATATATATATATATATATATATATATCAAAAAATGCTTGAGCATGTCGAGGCAAGCAAGATTGTGGAGTTGGCCACTTCTGGCAGCAAAATCCAAAGTTCAATTTGATAAGAAATTTAGAAACATCAAAATATACACCAAAGAGAATATGAACAGATGCTAGAAAAACCTTAGTTCTTCAAAACAAAATCCTTTTGCTGACTCATCCAATGATAAGCCCAAGTGCCGACTTTATCTGGGAATACGAGCTTTATGAATGATGAGAATGGCATTGATGTACCCTCCAAGACTAGTTCTCTATTTCAATATTCCCCACAGTAACAGGACTTGAACTTGGACTCAGACTCAGCACAACCTGGACATTCTACTTTTGAACTCGGGCTCAGACTAGGTGATTTTGAAAAGATGTATTATTCAAAGAATTATTTTAATGGGATTTCTAAGTTGGTTTTGCTTTTTTGTTTGTTTGCAGACATTAACAGTCCGCATGTCAGGATTCACGAATCACCAAAAAAAGCACCAAGAGGCAGACTCGCTGCGTCTGCAGAGAAAAACAAAATCAAGTTAAAAGTACCATCAAAGCATCTCTTCGGATATTTTTTTTAAATTGCCAAGTCCAAAACAAGACTGCCAAATTTGTGCTGAATCATAGTCTTGTCACTGTGGGGAAAATTGAAAGAGAGAACTAGCCTTACACCTGTGAGTCAGATCTAGAGACTTGACCAAGATAGTTCGGTTCACAACTCAGCTAGTACTAACTGGATCTCATAACTAAAACTATTCCTTCAGTGTATACTTATAGTGACCACAACAATATTTGCTCAATCTTTTCAAGCTGTTTGAAAATGAAATGGTCACTTGATTTCTGTGTTAACGGTTTGTAAATCTTCCCCAGTTTTGCCATGTGTTGACAACTAATGTCAAATAAATTTCTTTTAAGCTAAAAAACAATTGATTAGATGTACATTCATCTGGACCCACTGCCTAGGACAGTAGTGAACTCTTAGATGTTAAGATAGGTGGTCCATTCCCCTCATATCTATTCAAAGATATCTTTTTCTGCCACTAGCTATTTCCTTTGTTACTGGATCTGGTTCCAGCCAGATCCTTGGTCCATACAGTTTCTTTGCAGATTCCAGCAAGGTGTGCCTAGGGGGAGTTGCATTCATCCAGGACAAACCTGGGAAAACCTGGGGAGGATCCAGAGGAATCCCAGCAAACCTACTTCGGAACCGTCACATTTTTGAGAGAATTTTTTTTGTCTTTTTTAATCTTTTCACCTTTAACTTTTACCTAGTTGCCCTAAAACGATTTCCTAACCCTAAAAGTGCCAACTAAAGCATTTCAAACACTAAATCAAACTCATTTTAACTCATTTTGATTGCAAAAGACAAATACCATTCCAAAAGACTGAACTTTCATTCTTCCTTGTCATTCAACAAAGAGAGCAGAAGATTGATCATTGAAAGTTACACAGCAATATCATTGTTATTCCTACACATGTGCAAGTGTCTGTTAGCTGCCATGAAGATCATAGAAGCTTTTTTGAAAAGAGGTAAGTTTGTTGTAATGTCCCCTTTTGGGATTGCCCTAAATCTTGCCCTAGATTCACAAATATAATGTAGTTAGGGTTATAACTTACCACTTGAATGCTTCAAGTAAGATAAATCTTGGTTTAGATCCAGATTGTATGCCTGCAATTTCTTAATATTAAACCTGATTGATATATCAGATTTGCAAATTTCTCGATTTGCTAATGGATGGCTGATGATTTAATGTTCAGAAAATATCATCTTTCTGCTGATTACAAACATGTATTAACTCTTTGATTCCATTCAATGATGCCTTTGCCTTTGAGATGTCTTGCATTTTATACCCACGATGGGGCTGAAGGTCACACCTTTTCATTGTAATGTTTTCACCAAAAGACATATTCCTTGGTTGATCGCTTAACTAATTCTTGCCATCATTAACCACTTTAGGGATAATTAATTCCATTAATATTATCCCTTGCTGATCACCGATTTCCTTAGAAGCATTTGCTACACTATCGATTATCTCTAATTACCTTGCAAGAGCAAATCATGGCTTCTCTTGCATTAAGAATAATTGTTTTATATTTTATTTTATTATTATTTTAAAACGGGATTTTCATATTTGAGGAGATTGCCATGATCTCATGACAGGGGCATGACATTTGTTTTTCTTACATTTTTGTTTTACAAACATGAAACAAACTCTCTTTGCTGTATTTTTCTTCCATTTTTCTACGAATGTATCACTTTGCTTAAAATTTTAAAAGAGTAAAGTTTTATATATCTATTTTATGTTTTTATTTGTTTTTAATGTGTTTTTATAAAATTTCTTGCTAAAGGAATTACAATAGCAGCTAGTTCTAACCCCACAGGCCAACCTAAATTCAAAACAGATCCAAGTTCTCTTCTTTAGAAATATGTTGATATAATACAGTCGATTCTAGGTAGTGGGGGTTATATTTGGATTTGCAAGTGCTGTGATGTCAAGTATTCAAGTTCATATAGTCAAGTGAAAGCCCATTTGTGTGGAATTCCTAGACTAGGCATCAAAGCTTGCCCTGAAAAGAATGGTGTATCTCTACCATCAAAGCAAGTGACAAGATATATTAACAAGCAGGAGCAAGCAAATGAACTAGCAGGCCATAAGGCAAATCATCCTATAGCAATGAGAAGATCAAAGAGAATGAAGCCCCCTATGCCCCATCTAATCCTAATGTCGTGGTAGAGAGCCACCCATTTTTTCTGTTGCTGAAAAACAACCCACTACAAATAAGAGACCAAAAGGACCTTTGGAAATGGCATTTCAAAATGAGACTCAAAACATTTCCAATCAAAACATCACAAGATGTATTTATGCAAATGGATTGGCTTTCAATGTTGTTTGCTCACCATATTAGCAGGAAATGGTAAGAAAAATTAAAGAGACTCCAAAAGGTACAAGGACCCAAGTTACATATTTATACATCTTTATATATTCAAACACATGTTTATCCATTTTTACTCATATATTTAGTGTTCGTTTGTGCACATATATATCTGCATACTTTTATTTTGTCTTTTTATGCACATATCTATAGCATATTCTTATATTTTTATCCAAAAGAAAAAATTCAAGGTTTATATATATATATATATATTGGCATACACACATATACTTAGACATATACCCCCACCTTACTTCTTTCTAAGGCTTTGTCTACAATCTAATCCTTCGCTTTCCTCTTCTTTATGATGGATCATTGAGTGTGAACCAAAACGTCAAATGAAAAACATACATAGTTGAATCCAAAAGCCATCTTATTACAATACTATATGGACTAAGGAAAATGCATGCCAACTAATGTTTTTAATTTTTATTTTTTTAATTGATTTTTTTTCACTTGGTTTACAAACTTAGCCAAGTTTGCAAGTCACCAAACCTAACTAGGACTCAAACCCCCAAGTCTTCATCGAGTCTCAACACTATGGTTCAAAAGACAAGGTTAGCTATTATCTTATTTGCCTAATGATCCTAATACATCCATGACTAATATTCCCATAATCTTATCTTATTTGCCTAATGATCCTATTATCTTGTGATTTCAGTACTTCTCCAGACAAGATTTATGTCTATTAAGGTGTGGCATGAATCAGAAATGTCCAGGCAACCCAATGCCAAACAAATTACAAAGAAACACAAAACAAACAAACAATAATTTATATGGACTAACAAACCACATGATCAGTCCCTAGGTCATTTAGCCATCATTTTCTACCAAAAAAAAAGAACTTTTATAATAAAACAATATTAGCACTATGGAACATAATGTACCAAAAGTTAAGGTGTAGCATTAATCAGAAATGCTGGAGAATTCCAATTCTATGCAAATCAAAGATAAACACAATACCAACAATGTAAATTATAAGGACTAATGAACTTCATTGTCAATCCATAGATCATTTTTCCATCATTTCTTATTGCAAAAATTTAAACGCAACAATAAAATAAAACAAGTGCTATGGAACAGGTATGTTGCTAGTCTTCTTTGTTTATCAAGCGGAAAATAATCACAAACATCAAGCCAAAAAAAACAATTTCTTGACCCAAGTAAATCCATTTTTGGCTTAGATATATAGTATCATGAATGTGTGTGCCAGAATCAATAAGTGCAGCAAGAGGGAGACTATGAATTCTTCCATAAGAAATAATGTACTAGTAAAGGTGACAATAACCCCAATTGGACGATTGCAACCCTAACGATGAGATTAATTTGAGGTTTTAATTAATTCAAATGGATATTGCAAATAAGAATAAGCCCTTCCGAAATTTCTAAGAAAATGTTGCTACTTCTAAATCTTTGAAGGAAAAGTTGTCCTTTCTAAATTTCTAGAGATCACATCGGCCTACACATAGTCCTTGGAATGTCAGTGTTTTTAGATCCACTTCCATGACCTCCCCTCCAAATTGTGTTTTTTTAATACAATCATCAAGCCTATAGTTTTATAAGGTTCATAAGCTTGAGGACCTTGTTTAAGGGCTATTGAATGGGCCCGTATTGAGAGGGTCCAGATTCTCATGCTGCAACACATGATATATTGCAAACAGCCAATTCCTCAGTGCATTGTCCAAGCTGAAGTTGCCACCCAACCACTACACCTTGAGACTATATTCAAGCTTACTTTCTACATCCACAAACTCCAATCCATGGGTGCCTCAACTTCTAGTTGTGAGAGAGAATTATCTTTAGCACTTTGCACCTTTGACAGAATTGCTTCATTGTCCCCACTACTTCCCTAGTCCCCACCAAATGCCAACACTATTGATACTTGGAGACCAAGTTGCTTCTCCTTTTTATTGACATCTCTATTGATAGGTTACCTCCTTTCATGTACTTCTTGGATGCCCCCTGGCTCCTTCAAATGAAGGATGTCATCACTAGAACTACCCCAAAGGACATATGCAGACAATATATTCAAACTACCTCCTCCTATGAGCTTCTCAGCCGCAAGTTGGCTTTCTACACCAAGCATTTCTTGCAGATGGAGGATAATTTTATTCACTGCCCTCACTATCTTCAACATCACTAGTCACAAAACTTGTGGTTTCGCCTTGGCCAGATGAGAGCATGTTCTCCCAATTACGAGTCAAAACTAATCATCACATCCTTTGTTGGGACCAAATCTATCGTCTTTGCTCCCTCCAAGAGGTGGAGACAAATGAACAATTTCAAATGCCTCATTTACTATGAGACCCAAGGAAAATTTCACTACCTCTACACGAACTTAGGCAACATCCTATCTACTTACTTCAAATATTCAAATAAATGGTGCCCGACTCTTTTTCTTTATGAGGTCATCACCCTTCAACATAGATCCCTACAAGAGGGGAATCTAAAGACCTCTAGAACCCCCATGTTGATCACCTCTATTTTCCAGCCCACCTAGACAACAACACACACAAAACAGCCTTTGGATACTAATACTTCACATATCAAAGTTGATAGATCAATTAAGCAGCACTTCTCTCAACACATCATCACTACTCAATTTACTCAAATTCCCCAGCATGCTCTTCCTTGATATCATGGCTTTGCTCATTATCGATGACATGACTCGATCCCATTTTGGCAACATAGATCTACCAATTACCAGCCGCCCCTTAAACCACAAGGGAAAACTCATATTACGAGCTTCTTTTCTACTATGAGAGTTACACTGGCCTTGGAGGTTAGGGGAGCTTCTAAAGGAAGTGCTTTTGTTCCTCCTAGGGTATCCCAACATGGCCTTCCAACCTCAGATACTCTCCATAAAGTATTATCTCCCCTAGCTACCAATAATGGCTTGGATGACTACATTTCAAATGCAAACAACTATATTCAATGAGATTTCCTTGCAGTCTTCACCAGCACATGCTTTCGGGACTCTTGTTTGCATTTTTTTAGCTATTTCTATTGCTCTTAATTAGCAGCACAATGCTTTGTTTTGTCTTATGAACTTTTATTATTTTGATTCTACGCTTTTCTCTTCCTAGAACTTTATATTTAACTGCTGTAACCTCTAGTCCCATTGACTTACTTTTGGTCATTTGTAAACGTTAATATAATTACTTTCTTTCTTTATTTATTTCTTTCTGCATTGCTGCTCTATGGTCAGGAAAGATTATAGTTAGACAGTGATGTGAAAAATATACTAGCATAAGCATTTTACTAAATAATAAAAAAGTTGTATAGTTCAAATTCTTCACTCAAAAGGTGACACAAAACAGATAATTAACAGAATCCAGAAAAATATTATTAGTGTTACAGCAAAATCCATATCATTATAAGGTCTCAAAATATGCAGAAAAATCTGCATACCTGTTTCACTTTTGATACTGTCTCAGAAAGAAGCTGAAGCTCTATCAATTGTGGTGAAGGTGACTCCAAAAGTGGTTCTTCCAACACTTCGAGCACATTGCCAACACCATCAAGTTGCATTGTGGATTTATTTAATAAATCATAGTGATTCTCAATTTCTTTCACTCCAAGGTTATCTTTTTTCCAGAAAATGGTTAAGGAATTCCATCTTTTTGCAGATGCAAGACTGCAACAAAAGAAGGGTCAAGTCCACATTTATAACTACATTACTTGATCCTACAAAGATAAAATGGAAAGACATGCAAACTAGACAACTCGGATACAAATCTCTTGTAGACGACATGTGACATTCAATAATTTCCTCTTGCACCACTCCTTTACAACTGCTCCATCCAGAAGCATGGCAACAATGGCATCACTAGAAACAGCACTTTCATCCATACAAACATCTGTAACATCTGCCCATGTGGTTAAAGATAAACTAGATGGATAACGTAGGAACAATACAACATTGAACTCACAAAAGCTCATTACATTAATAAATAAATTAGTCTAAAAAATGAAGGATACAATGGCAAACCAAGGAGATCAGATTATTATCCAGGGCAACATCAAATAATGAATAAAGATGTTGAACATCTTCCATCCGAAATTGAGCATCTCCTTCCATTTTATTTATGTCTTCATCATGACTTCTACAGATAAGGCCAGCTTCCAAACATTCATCGTATAAACGCAACCGCACATTGCCATCTTGATTTGGAATAGGAACCCTACATATAGGACAGACATCACATCGTTGACTACATTCTGCACAAAGACATGCATGGCCACAAGATATTAAAACATGCTGAACAACACGCCCACAGCTCCTCAAGTCTCTTGTAGCACGACATTTTTCAACTTTGACCTCACTGCATAGATCAAGTGGATCAATATTTGCCAAGCGCTCCAGTGCATCCTGTGAGATAACCAAATAATTATTATAAATTTACAACACATTAAATTTGATCAACGGAAAACAGTTTGAAACCATCAATAATTTATCTTTGTCTAGCACAACACAAATAAAACTGAAAACTATAAAGCAACCGAAAAAATAGAAATATATAATCCAGATCAACCTAATACTGTGTTTTTCAATAACAAATTTCCAATGCAATTCATCAGGGCACTTACAGCAACTCCATAGTCCAAAAGAGTAAGATGTTTCAGATATATGAGAAAAAAATGTAAAAAGTTGAAACAAATATAATCGGATAACAGAATCAAACATGTGACACAATATAGTTACAGATTAAATACAAGAAAATTTTGTTGTTCTATAAGAAAAAATTTATAGCTCAAATAACAATCAGTTCTTTGTTTTTACAAAAGAGTAGGACAGCCATTCTAGTTTTCAAGGCAACAACTGTAATCAGAAAATTAATCAATTACTTAATGCAGTACAGTAATACTAATAGTCTAATTGTCTATGGTGTTCTTACACTTCATATAAAAATTGCACAGAACATTGTCAAATATCTACAATGATCTTTTAAGTTCTACAAGTTTTGCCATTGCAAAAACATATTGACAGTATCTTTAATCAAAACATAAAGTGGAGTTTCAGCATTACAGCACCCATGATGACAGCACAGAAATTTAGATCTACAATCAATGACAAATTATCACATGACAAGAACTGCAAGACACTGCCAAATTTGAAAATATGAGACATTGGGTTCATATTTTGAAAGAATCCAAGCATACAGTTAAATTTTTTGCCATTTTGTAATGTCAAGCAACTTTAATGAAAAAATTTGGCTGTTCATGGGGGTTCTCAGGTGGCCAAACTCATTCATTAACAAGACAAAACCAAAATCAAGCCCATGCCTCTGTTATTATTCTTCATTGTTTTACAATAAGAGGAAAGACTTTAGTATAGATTTTACAAAGATGGAAAAGAAATACCTCAAATACAAAACAGAAACCCTGCTTTATAGTTTATACATTTTGATTTGAAGAATAGCACCATACACGTGTGTGTGAATTTTTAAGTTGGAATGTGAGGTCAAATTTAGTTTACACTGTCACAGGACTATGTTCAGATGTTTTTCTGAAGGTAAAGTCACAGTTATCTCAGCAGTGCACGCATCACAGATTTGTCAACATTCAAACAATAGAGTACAGGCACGCACTTGAGTCAACAATAATCATGATTTGAGTCAACATTTGCATGATAGGGTACAGGTACACACTTGGTATTGTGGAAGATGGTATTTGTCAACACATCTATACCAGGCACGCTAATATTAGCAGGGCCAATAGGGTGTGCTTATATGATGCTTTTTTGAGGGTGTATTTTGCTAGAGCTGACCAAAGGAAAATGTGGTATCTGATACTAATAGAAACACATCTCGTATGTATCGTCATGCATCTTAACACATAGCCAAGCGAGTTTTTGCTGCAAACTATCTTTTTGCTCCAGCTGGCAAGTTTTTTGTACGGTCTCATAATTATTTTGCAAGTTTATTACCAAAAAACTCACCTGTTTTTTTGCAAAAAAATCACTACCCAGTTTTTGGGCAAGTGACACAAATTGTTTTGTCTCACAAGAACTCATGAGTTAGGCAGGTTTCTTGCAAGTTTGTAATCTATGGTCAAGGGTTTGACATTTACCCATAAATGTGAGACTTCTATAAAGTGCTTAAGATTCTGTCCTAAGTGATCCTACAGCTTTCCATATTGCTGCTTGTTCATTTTACAGAGAAATAGATCCTAACCAAGGTAAATAATATAATTCTTGTTGCAAACCACATACTCCTCATTATAACCCTACTAATTCTCACTCCACAAGCCTTAATAGTATCAATCAGCCATGATTGTGATGCATGAAGTACCAAAACAATCTTATCTCCATTGCTGGACAACAGGGATAGGCATCCTTTTACTTTAAAGTTTACTGCTGTGAGAATGATTGAATGGTTGCATACAAGGTATGAAATCATGTGTGCGACATATGAGTTAGTTAGGAGATAGTTCAATTACTGTAAATGGTTTCATGTGATAATGTAAATCTACACCCATATAAGAATGATGCAAAGTAGGAACATAAAATTACTTATTGTAGTTTTGTTGCCAGTACTTAGCTACTACCATTGTAGAACCTTTGGACTAACACATTATGTTCTGGAAAGTTACTGACATATGGCATTTTGAAAGAATGGATTCATAATTTGAAATCTTAGTTATTACAAATCATCAGAAAAGATCTGTGCTTCTAGTTAATTTGAATAGAAACAAAAATTGACTGCTTGACATTTTTTGACTTAGGTTTTATCTTCAATCAAAAAATGTAGAGATGTTTCTGGTCTGTTAAAATTTTCTTCTGAAACATTTGTGACATATCTCAATCATCTATTGGCTATGGTCAACTACCTTGTTTGTTAGTTGTGTCTTCACTTTCCTGTTTTAACTTTGACACACCATTTGTTTGATGACAGGTATTTGAATTTCTGCAGGAACAATTATAGTATAGACCAAACCCTAGAATATTCACTAGAGATTCACTCATACTTGGCAAATGGCAAGTGAAGGAAATCAGCGCATGCACAATCACCATTCCAGCTCATGATTGATGAAGGGCTGGGAATCCTACACAGCTCTATCCTATCCCTACTGTAGAAATGGTCTTCTCGACAAGGCTTTTGCTATTCTCAATCAAATGAATGCATTTGTCGATGCCAACCTGATGTCTATACTCTTATTGCATATTGATAAAATTTTGTGTTGATGCTTCTGGCTTTTGACTATGTTGAGAAACCATTTTCAGAAATGTCAGGGAACTGTAATCAAACCCAGTAATTTTACATGTAATCTCAATCCATATGGTAAAGAAGGAAAATTCAAAGGTATGGAAGATGTTCGATCAGAGATGTTGGAAAACTCTAGATTCTAACCCTGATGAGGATAATAAAGACCACTTTGAGGGCCTTTGGAGATAGCATTCAGTTTGAAATGATGGAAAACTGCTACGAGAAATTTCAGGATAATGGTTTTCTGCCTAATATAAGAATCTCCAATATCTTATTGTATGCCTATGGCAAGGAATGTTTATATGATAAAAAGATTGCAGCAAAAAAATATATGCAGAAATACCTCTTACACTTGGATTGACAAACAGGAAAACCTATAAGTTTCCAGATAATATGGATCAGGTTAATTGAAATGCAATATCACATTGGACAAAACAATTTGACAAACACGTGCAATTTGGTATGAAGATTTGGTTCAATGTAGAACAAAATAATGTATTTATTAGTCAGCTTGTTTTGGTGGTAACTAAGATACCAACTTTTAAATTTATGAAACACAATCTATACAAAATTATTCAAGTTTATAGTTTTCATATAAAAACAATAAAGACTTAAAAAATGTCAACGTACCTGTGAATCTGATCGCACAAACCTCATACCATTCCCAGCGTAAATATTTGCAATACTTAAGCGGTGAATTTCTGTCCTGCAGATATTAAAGACAATGATTGTTTACAAAGAACACATACTAAAGACGATGATTGTTAACAAAGAACATAACCATTAAGCAAGAAAATGACACAGTAGTGGAAATTTATGTGCAAAAGGAGGTGCAAAATTAATTGATCAAAAACTGGTCTCTTAGACAAGATCATGTGCATATAATCAACCAGCAAATAAAATGTGCATGTATTATGCAATAAAGCCATGCAAAGCATGTTTATTTGCAAAAATTAAGAAGTAAACATGTAAAGGAAATGAAGTTGACATTATAGTTTACTCATAGTGAATAATTGGCACTGAAAACAAAAACAAAAAAAAACTATGCATACGCAATCAAAAAACAGAAACCATTTAGAAGTATGCACCAAGCATTCAACTACCAAAACAAAATGCATTCCTGTTAAAACATACTTCAGCTAGATTTGACCCAGCGATATTTTATCTAAGATAGATCCCCATATTGATCTCACATACTATTTTTCCAAACTGAAGCCTGTCTCACAATAATGTCTTGACAGGCACAGCCACAATAAGTCAGTACACCAAATGAGACATTTATAATGACTGCTATATGATTTTTAAGGTATTACAAAATTCAGGGACAGCAGCAGAACCAAAAGGCCACACTGAACCCAGAAAAATCTCAACAAAAGATCTCTGAACCCAGAAAGCTATTGAAAGAAACTGCTGATACCAGTAAGGGCCCAGAACTCCTCAAAAAAAAATTGAGAGTAACACAAAGCATAATCTACTCAGAATTTTGTCAATCTTACAAATTTCAAATAGTTAATTCTTCAGATGTGGTGAGTTTTCAAACCCTTGTTCATCCAACCGAGGTATTCATAAGAAATTAAGAATTGTTCCTGTGACTCTAAAGAGAAATGTATAACAGCTCTTAAACCAAGCTACCAAGTTACAACAGATCTGACAACTTTCCACAGACTATAGAAGTTGAGACATGCTCAAAAGAAACTAGACAACTTGGAGACACCCATGAATATGATATTAAAATAATTAAAAAAATATTTCCTGTAGATGTGGAAATCGGTATATTTGCTACTTGGCACTCATTAAACAAAAATTCCGACATTAAAAATTTAATAACATTTTTGTGAACCCTTCAAACTTTAATTCTCGCTTCACTGCCTTATCTAAATTTTCAGTCTACATGCCTTGTCCATATTGTTTGTTCCTTGAGGATCCATTTGATTTTGGTAAAATGATTTTCGTACCTCGATGAATCTAAAACTGCTATGGCTTCAAATGCAGAAGTTCATTATTCATATTCATGGTGCTTTAAATGTGATGAATAACATTCCAACTGTCTTAGACTCAACTGAATAATTAAGATTTCTTCATGTTTGACAGAGAAATTATCATGGAATAAGACTGCTTTAGCCAAAACAAAAATTTAACCGCCTCTTAACTCACTTTCCATTGACATAGTAGAAAACAGACAGCAAATGATAAGAAAACCACTTCTTTTACAAATACCCAGACTAGTGATTGTATTCGATCTGAACACATCCCATCCAGAGAGGATTTATATCCACACCATATCAAGTAAATACATACAGTGAAGTATTCGTGGCCAGATGGGTAACATGTGGTATAAAAAATACCCTAATTGGAGATTGGATTCAATCTAAATCAAAATGCATCCTATCCCAATAGGATATCTGCACCACATCTGAATAATGTTACATCTAACATGTGGTGGTACCCATAGAAGCATTCCATTAACAATGTATTGACATGGCAAAATAAAAGTGTAAATAGAATTCAATTTACTCAAGCTTGAAACAGGAAAAAAAAGCAAATAAAATATCCCAACTGAAATATACACAAATTTTCTAATTTTTGCAACACAAATTAAGCCCTAATTTTCTGATTTCAAAATTCTGCTCAAACCCTAGTTTGCTGATATAAATTTCTAAGTTTAAACATGCATCAACAGCAGCAATTAATCTTTCCAATGACATCAAAAATCACAGCAGATTTGTCTAACCATGAATTGGAATGTAACCATCACAATGAACAATCAAAAACATCCACCAAACACATGCCAAATTTTGACAATCGATTGTTCAGTTTGCTGCTACAAATCAGGACCTATCTATTGATGCAATTTCACAATGAAATGGGCTCCAAACATGCCCAGCAACATACAGAAGTTTGCTGTATGAAGAAACCCCGAATTATGCAATGAAAATGATCTCCTACCCTAACCCTAGCTGGGCGAATTGCTCCAGCTCACACCAATGCAAATATTTGATGGTAAATGACTCCAAATCCCTACCACAAGGGTGTGCTGGCCTGCTGGTCTTTGCAAATCTGAAAGTGAACCTTCCAACTTGCCCAATTCACCCCTCCAAACTAGTCGCCTATGCTGATGTAGAAATTTGAGCATGAAACTAACAAAAATCACCATTAAAGTGCAAGTGAACCTCCGTCATGAAGTCCTCCATTGAAGAGCTAGGTTTTCATCCAACTCCTCCAATATTCTCAAGGGTTTTCGTCCTTAGAATATTGGCCAAAGTGCAGATCAGAAAAGCAGAGATAATTCGAATGATATGAAAAGCCTCCAAATGATGTTGAATAAATATCAAACCTCCTTATTTCTCCAATTAGGTCAGCCCCAAAATGGTCACCACATTTCACCCTTTTAATTTTTTGCTTTGCCTTTTACTTTATTTTAATTCCCCTATCTTGGCACCAACTTTCTTATTTGAATTTTGCTTTTTATTTTATTTCAATTTCTCCAATTGTGCGCCAAAACCCCAATCCAATTTACTATATTTTTTCTTTATTTATTTTTAATCATTTTGCCCTCTTTATAGCTCCCAAAAGGGTCGCCTAGCCCCAAATAAAATATAAAACATTTTAGGTGCCAAAATTCAAAACTAAATGCTATTTAATCTCCTTCCCTAGGGCGCCAAAAATCAGAATAATCTTTTTTTTCCCTTATTTTCTCAGGCTCGCCCAAGAGGGACATTACAGCAAACTAAAAAATGCTGTAATATTTGTAAAAATACAGAAGAAAAAATTTAAAAACTACCAGTTTTTTTCACGCCAAATATATAGTATGAAGAAACATAAACAAGCATAAGACATAAATAATGAATTTGTTTAATGTTGTCAATTACTCTCAAATACTCAATCAAGTCTAAAAAGCCAGGATTTAATGAAATAATGATGATTATTTAAAAAACAAGAGTTTAAAGGCAGAGGGGGCAAGTTTTTTAACAAAAAGAGAAAAGCCTATACGGGTTTTTGGCAAAAAAAAATCCTAGTCAGTGAAAAAACTGGCCAGTTTGTTCAAACCAGCACAGCCACAGCCCAAGGCCACAATTAACCAGAGGTTTTTCCTGTGCAATGCTACTATGTGTCGTACAAATAGTACATTGTGTTTTAGTTCCTGAGTTTATGCCAAGGTTTTCCCGCTTTAAACCTAGGTAAAAACTTGAAAGAGAAATCAGCTTGCTATAGTTAACACAGTATTCCACACTAGAAAACAAATGCATTTAACCAACTTCAAAAAACAAGAAATTCAAATTTCCAGTTGACGTTAAACAAAATGTGCTCCTCAAAACCGGAATATATATTTTTCCTCGATTATCCATCTGTCACACTCAATTTGAAAATTAAACATACATGTTCAAACAAAACCCTTTCACATTGTCGGATTTCAAACCAAACCCTAAAACCATAAACCCTAAGAAAATCATTTTACTGACAAGAAACAACAACAAAAAAATCAGTGTGAAAAACCTAATAGTGTATTTTGAGTAACCATAGAAATGCAAACCAGACAACACTTAACAATATATGAAATTATAAAAACACAATAATTGATCTTACAAATTAATTTTGACACTCTGAACCAAATTATTTGAATTTTTAAATCAACTGAGATGAACTTACTTGAGCGCCATGGCGCCTAATTAAATCTCCCTCCACTGCGCCTGCTGAGTCCGCGTCTTCTTCTGCTACTTGACAAAAAAAATCACGAGGAGCCCTAAACAGAGACAATAATTTCTAAAACATTCTCTCATTCACTGTTTTTTCTGCCTTTGTTTTTTTCGTTGCGACGTGAAAACAGAACCGTGCAACGGAAACAGTTTACCGCGTAAAGTAGTCACGCTTTTTCGGCCTGCAATCCGCCTGCAACGCGAGTGGCTGCTGCAAAGAGGAATTCTGTTTTGCTTATAAAAATGTAACAGCAGATTTTGGTACCAAATTTTCTTCTTCAGCAATAATTTAGAATTTATTTCGAATTCATTCCAGGCAGTTTGAACTATTCGAGCCTTTACAGCGAATTTTACTAGCCACTAGGGTTCGAAAGGCCTCCCAGATTCATATTGGATGAAACATTAAACGTATAAAAGAAATGAACTTATTTTTAAATATATTAAAAAATACAATGAAGCATGATTTATAACGGCGTTAATAAAGCTTTGGGCCTTGCTCTGCTAATGTGGGACGCAGTAACGTTGAAATTGAGACTTTCATTTAAATTTCACTTTTTTAATTATTCATTGAAGAGTTTTAACATGCTAAGGAGTGGTGTAAGGTAGAAACCATTTGGACGAATTTATTAGTCAGAATGACCATTCGGATAAACACATATGTATTTAAATTGGTCTGAAATTGTAAATAGCATATATATATTAAATATTAATATATATTAAATTGTATTGAAAGAGGTGCAATGATTACGTCGGATTGTTTTTTTATATTTGTGTTTGTTGGTTTTTATCATTTAATGGATAGATTATTTGTCTTTTAATAAATAAATGATAGCTCTATTTTCTTAGGAGAAGGTTTGTTGCCTTCAACATAAAGTAACTCTTTCATGAATATTAGATGGAATGTTTGAAAAGAAAGACAATTTATTTAAGATAAATATATTTGAAATAGGAATTTGTTTTTGTTGCTTTCTAATAAATCATAATTTGAGATTAAATTCTAATCTAACAAAGACTCGTTATGTTTTTACTCCCTTAATTCTTGTTTTTTTTCTTGATAAGCAAGATTTTATTTGTTTTTACCTTTTAATGGATAGATTATTTGTCATTATACGAGTTACAATCTCTTAGAAACTCCCTAAAAAGCTTTTACCAATCTACATTCTCTTTGTTTTAGTTTTTTCTTATTATTTGTCACAAAATTTAAAATAAAATCATAATTATTTTATATAGTGTGGAATATAAATAAATAAATGATAGCTCTATTTTCGTAGGAGAAGGTTTGTTGCCTTCAACATAAAGTAACGCTTTCATGAATATTAGATGGAATATTTGAAAAGAAAGACAATTTATTTAAGATAAATATATTTGAAATGAGAATTATTATTTCTTTGTCTTTTTTGTAATAAATCATAATTTGAGATTATATTCTAATTTAACAAAGACCCATTATACTTTTACTCCCTTAATTCTTGTCTTGTTTAATTATTTATAACCTTCAACTATTGCCTAGTATTTTGTAATACATCAATTATGTTTAATTACAAGTAATGAGTACAATATATAAGGCATTATATATTTTTTATTGGAATAAGATAATTTATTAAAGTGAAAAATAAAGGGTACAAAAAAATTAAATAATTACAATTGATCTTTGAACTAAAGTGAGCAATAGAGTTTGACAAAGATAAAGTTAGAGAAGGAAATCCTCCTTAATATTCTGCTATCCAACACATCCAAATTTGGATAAAATAAATTGAAAATCTAGTTCTTCTTCTACTGGTTCTCTTCAATCTTGTGATGGCATAGTACATTATGTTTGATGTATGTCCATGTTTTGTTCCAAAGCTCCCATTTTGGTCATATATTGATGCATAACTGCAAAATGATGAATCTAAATCATTTGAACATATCCATTTGTATTTGTAGTGTTTGGAATAAAAACAGTGGTTGATCTTGAGAATAAAAAGAGTGGCAATCCAAATTACAAGAAAATATAGAGCAAAATCAAATTGTAAGGGTTGAAGCCAACTTTCACTTACATCAGTTGCATAGTGAACAATATTGAAGCGAGTTTGAGAAAATTTTGGGTTGCTGAAATGCTTGTTTTTAAAAAATGTTGTATAAAGTTTATATGCACAACTTTTGTGTTGATTTTTGAAACATACCGCAAAAACAATTGTAATGTTTTGTAGTGAACATCCCATAAAAACAGTTGCAATGTTAATCCCCAAGGAAAGGTAGAGAAATTGTTGGTTAAGCCCATAGATTGTTCAAATATTATGTATATCTATGGTCATGATCAATCCCCAAGGAAAGGTAGAGAAATTGTTGGTTAAGCACAGGCATTGTTGAAATATTATGTATTTTTATATTGAAAGTCCTTTGTGGACATTATGTTCCATTTAAAAAATTATACAGATTAAATAGTGGATTTTATAGGAACCACACATACCTGGAATTGATAGTTAGAGTGAAGCAAGGCTATACCCAAGGGGATAGGAGTCTTGCTACTCTAAAACCAAAAAACCAAAATTAATCTAAAAAAAGGAAAATTTAAAAAACACTAAAAAATGCACAACATGGCAACTACCAAAACATTCTACCATTTATGATTTTTCACAAATGTCTTGCAAAAGTATTTTCATTTTGAACTCTGTAATTTTTAAGGATAAAGTTAATATTTGTTGTAATACAACTATGAACAAAAAGTACTACATAATCATATTCACATAACAAACGCAAGATGCATAAAATGTCAAAAACAATCGAAAGCCTCAAATTATTTGCCTATGCCCAACAAATAAAGGCAAAAGAGCTTCAAAAAAATTAGTAGTTTTCACTAATCTTATAGAATGGTATATGTGCTTGATTTAGCCATTAATACCAACTTATGGAACAACTCCTCCCTATGTTGTTGTGAATCCATCCAAAGGAATTTATTTCTATGAATTGTAGACATCATATTGTATTTACTGATATAAAAACATTTAAGAATGTCTAGTCACATTCCATTATATATTACCCAACTATGCATTGATTTCAATATAAGTCTCAATAATAGCCAGATTAAATTAACCTCATTTGTGGTCACTGTAATGATGTTTAATTCAATTAAAAAATAATTTATAATTATAGATTCTAAAGAAATCAATAGTTATTTCATTTCATCTAAAGGTGACTACTTGTGTTTCTCTGCATGGACATATAAAGAAGACGAAGCAGATCTTTGCTTGCTTCACCAGCAAGCCACTAGCATTAGAATTCTAACCTTCAACAAGATCAAGTCACTGTGAATGTTATTTCTGTACAACTTGCCTTGGAAATTTCTTCAGTTGCATTATTACTTCTGTAGTAAATTCTCTACTTTCCTCTAGACTCAAAATCAGTTTCAAATACCCTTGATGTTATCAATTTCCATTTAGGGCATTTGTTCTAGTTGTAGATAATTTTATTGATTACATTGTGAACAACCACCTCATTTGCACAAAAATATTCATTGAGATCCTCTGATGTAGAACCATAAATTTAAACAACAATGTTGTTTTCATCACATTGACAAGATATTTTCTTTCCTCATTAGTCAATGACAAATGGCACCCAATTTCGGTTGTAATTTTTAACCTATAATGTTGACAATTGTTTGCATTATGCAGCTGAGAATAGGTCCCATTTCTACTCAAATGATGAGTTACAATGCTTGGTAAGAGCTTATGGATCTCCCCCATAGAAAGGTTAAAATCCCATCTTTTAACATGATTATGGGTCCAGCAGAAAGGACCAAAATATAAGATTTCAAACTTTTTTTGCAAACAAATTTAGAAGCTTCTAGCAATTCCATTCTCTCAGAACAAACCACTCTTAATAGTCCACCACCAAGTTCAAACTCTGGAGTCCGATCAGTTGACTGGACATACTTTTACTTGAATTGATATGATCATACTTTTACTTAAGCTGATATGGGCATACTTTTACTACGATATACTTCTCTCATTAGATGACATTAGTAGTTCTATTTCTATTCCTTGCAATCTGGACACATCTTCTAGATTCCAGAGAGAACGGATCAGCTTCTCATTTGAATAAGTACACATCAGGCAAATCCTAATCAACACCACCAACTTCCTTGCCAATCCTTATCCTCTACCACTGGTCAAGTCTAGCGTGAGTCTTTCTTGCATTACCAGCATAGTGAACTCAAACTTGGTAAAAACAACCATTAAACTCTTTGGGTTATACTTTTGTGTTCACCAAATGTGATTTACTCTATTATAATATGATTCCACTTTTCCTTAAAGAACTTTTGATTTATAATAGACAATAAGTCGGTTTGTGTTGCCTTTTCTAGTTTGTGCTAGGTTGTTCCAAGGGCTATACTAAGGGCATCAACATAAACATGGAAAAGTCTTTGGCTAGCCCAAGAATCTGAAGATTGGCCAATTCGTACATCATAATTTCTTAGCAGACCAATATTGGAGGTAATTATTTTTCAAAACTACCTAATGAAATCTTGTGTGTTTAGCATATGCCTCTAAATAGTTTTTCCAAGAACTAATTTTGGGTACTAGGTTACCAAAATGATCCATATTTTGCCACTTTTTGAAATTTCTCCAACAACATTCTTAGTTTTGGGAAGTGGCCCTTAAAACATAAGAATTTGAGGATTTATTAGAGCATACAGTAATCCAAACTAAGAAAATACAAAAGAAGAATTATTCAACACAAATGCCATAATTGTTTAGATATTGTACCCCAAGTTTGTTAAAAAGTGGGTTTTGGTGTGATCTTCTTCAACTTCTTAGTTTGAATATATCCAAAAAAATCATTTGAAATGAATATAATTCATAGCCTATTAATGCAATGTGCAGCTAGATAATACCATATTACAACATATCAGCAATTACTTGTACTAAATTCATAAACAAATTTACTTATAAGGCACCTTTATAGAAGCTCAACACCAACTTCATTGCTTCACCCTTTTGAGATTTTAAATCCTTAAAATAACAACAGACTTTCAGATATTGCTTCCAATGTCGAAGGAATTTGTGGTATGTCCCTCTTTTTGTAGTTTGTACAATTTGCTTCATCTTGTTTTTATCAAGTAGAATATGGCCACATTTGAAATTTCAACCTATATTTCTATATGTCAAGACTTTGAATTTTTTAATATGTGCATTAGCATTCAAAGTTTTCTTGGGATTGACCTATATTTCTATATGTCAAGACTTTGAATTTTTTAATCTATGCATTAGCATTCAAAGTTTTCATGGGATTGGAAATTATGGACGAAGATAACAAGGGCACTAGAGAAGTAAAAAATAAAGAAAAACTACAATTTTCTATATCTATAACGTGTAAGGCACACCCAATTAAAGAATTCAAAAGCTCATTCTCACCCACTTGTAGAGTTCAAAGTTTACAGCATACAAACCTTTTAAAATTGGGTAAACCCACTTCTGGAATTCAAAGATACAGAGACGCACATTTATCATGCAATAAGGATTGGTATTATTAAGCCAAAGCAGAATCTATATTTGTCTCGTCTACATTACCAAATACACACAATACAGAGTAACTTGCCTGAACATTACCCAATTCATAAATTGATGAGGTATGACAATTGATAAACTCACCTCTTCAAATTGGATGAGGTTTAATGAGACAATAGAGGAGTCAAAGCTTGAAATCTTGGAGGGTTAAGCAGATATTAGAATAATAAGCAATAAAAAGATCACATTCATTGACAACTGAGCAACGTTCACCTTCAACCCTAAATCTGAAAAGGAAATAAAATCATATTCACATTCCATAAATTAAAAATCACTAAAACTAGGCAAGTCATTTACCTCAAGATTTTGGTCAAATAGTGTCGTGTTGTGAATGATGTTGTTGAGGAATATGGGTGAAACCCTAGGCCATAGAATAATATCAAATGAGATGACCTTCCTATCTCCTTCAGTTGTTTCAATTCATTCACAGTGAACTGAAGTACATCTAAAAATATGACAGTTTCAGGGTTGGTGGTATTGAAATTTATGTGGAGATTGTGACTTTTGCTACATTTTTTCCACATACATACGGAAACAAAATAATGGTGTTCATGCTTATGGTGAAGTTTTCATATTTTTTTGCGGAAAAAACATAATGCAAGTCGTGGTTCAGGCTAGTTAATCAGTGATTTGCAACATAAATTAAGATTACGCCAACACACAATTTTAAAAACTTTATACTAGCAAAGAGGAGTTGGTTGATTATTGTAAAGATTTAGCTTCAATGGTCAAGTCCCTAATGATCACTCATAGGCATAGCAAATTGGAACTGGCATCTCGTTAATCCTCTTCATTGTCCAGGGAGTTATTGAGCATGGCAGTGAGAGTATGAGATTATTCCCAGTTCATGTTTAGAAGCCAAGAGGAGGTTGTGAGTAAGAAAATGTAGGTCCAAGGTGAAGCTGGCGGTGATTGTGGAGAAGTGGCTAGCAGTTTTTTACTCAACCTTGCATATACCTGATAAGGCCCCTCTGTTTTAAGAATGGATTGGGATTGGGACTTAGTTTGTTAGCTTTTTTGGCTTGTAGCAGCAGTAGCACTGCTTGTGGTTTTTTGTGGCTAGTGGGCTTTTTGGTGGCCTTTTGGCTTGTTTTGCGGGTTTAGCCCTAACATTTGAGTTCTTACCACTAGTGTTTCAATGTATTTTTTTGGTGTTAACATTTCACGAGGAAGCCCCAATAGATCCATCACTGCTCTATCAAAAAATATTGAACCATAACAATGTCAAATTTGCAACAATGACAGGTGCATAGAAAAGGTGGTTTTCTTTTTGTCATACGTATGTTGCTAGATCATCTTGCTTCCCATATGGTTAGAAGATGTCAAGAAAAATAACAGAGAAGTGATGACTACAACCTTGATCTTCAGCATGATAGTTCATAAATATGACAAAAAGATGGAAGGGCATTATAAAATGAATTATGACAGTGACATAATGATTATGTTGTAAGCAAAGAGGATGACCTGTAGTGTAATTTATGATATTCCTATGCACATGAGGGTAGTCTCGTGATAATTATGCATAATGCTATGAATAAAATGATAATAGGGAAGTCAACTGTGTGCAGCCTATATGAGGGAAGTGAACTATCTAAAATCACTTAGTCATGAATAGGATGAACAAGTCCATGCATGATATTTATATAGAGTGCAAAGAAATAACTAATCATTATTTCCCAAAATTGATTTTGAAAGACTAAACACATATCCAAACAGATTAAAACCCAACTCATAGACACCAAGAAAAAAATAGATCAAAGCACAAGAAACAAAGAAATAGTAACACCAACAAACACCAACAACAAATTTGAAACCAAGGCGCAGACACACCAACACCAGAAAACACCCAGTATCTATTTTTCAATTAGCTAGAGTGGCTTCTACACTTTAACTTTTCTAATGATCTTGTTGGATCTCAATATGTTGATATGAATGTTTCAGATTGCATGCAGACAACTCAAGTCATATATAAATGTCTTTTGGAAGAATTAAACATGCAATACCATAAGATTTGGTAACAAAATTCCATGCGCAGTAGTTTGGTGAACACGCGAAAAGATAGTGCATTTGCATGCCTCTAAACCCTCTCTTAAATTTAAAGAAAGTAAAGTTACTCACCACGGTAAAAGATAGTGCATTTGCATGCCTCTAAACCCTCTATTAAATTTAAAGAAAGTAAAGTTACTCACCTGGAGAAATTGGAGAAATTACAACAACAAAATTGACCTCTATGAAGAGATTTCAAACCCTAGTTCTGCCTTTGCAAGACAATTATGCATTCGCTTATAAATAATACAACACAAAAAAAATCACATAATTAGTGTAGACATCCAAATTTGGACAATTAATTTATCCAAATTTATCACTTTTCATCTAAACAACCTCTTATCCAAGTTAATTAAGTAATATTACTATTATTTAATTAAAATCCTTAATTCTGTCAAATCCCTAAGGTATTTAATTAATAATTAAATACCTTACCCTCCTTAATCCTCTTTTCATTAAATGAATTAAATAAATATTTCTCACATGTCATTTTCATCTAATCCTAATCCATCTCCTAATCTCTTCATTTAAAATTCACTTTTATTCACCCAAGATTTTTCCCATCTCCCAATGTACTTGGAAGGTACTTGTCCTTCCTCCACCTCATGTACCTTTTGGCCACCTCACTTACACCTCATCTACTCTTAGCCACTTCACCATCCACATGTCAAGATGTGAGGGCTTGAGTTCTCAACCCATCGTAGCCCTTCATCTTGACCTCGTTGGATGAATCTCAACCGTTGAATTCTCTAGAGAATTCAAATTCTTCTATAAATACCCCCTCCTCAAGGGCATTTTCAACACTTTCATTTTGAGCAACCTTATGCTGCCAATTTGCATTCTCAAGCATTTGCTATCATTTAGCCATCTATTTAATCATTTTGCATTATCAATCTTGCATTTAGTAACATCAAAAGCCATCTAAGGAGCATACAAATTCATCTAAATCAAGGGCCAACCAAGGAGTCTTCAACAACAAGGAAGGTATAATCGATTTGCATTTTATCTCATCTATTTTCCTTGTTTTATCACTCTTTGGGCTAATCATTGAAGTGTTTTTAGTGTTTTATCATTGGCATTTTTAGTTATTTTGCACACTAGAATAGGGTAAAATTCCAAGGTACACATTTCTGGCACGCCCGGTGGGACCCACAAACGGGTTCTTGCATTTAACCTTCATTTTTACTAAGTATTTTGCAGAAAAAGGTCGCAAAAAGGCGGAAGCGCCCTTTGTTTTACCGCAGAAAGGCAAAAGCGCCCTCTGTTTTACTGCAGAAAGGCGGAAGCGCCCTCTGTTTTACCGCAGAAAGGCGAAAGTGCCCTCTGTTTTACTGCAGAAAGGCAGAAGCGCCCTCTGTTTTGCCGCAGAAAGGCGGCAGCGCCCCTGATTTTACCGCAGAAAGGCGGCCACGCCCTCTTGTCTGCTGCAAAAAGGCGGTCACGCCCTATATTTGAAATTTTGATTTTTTTAA